>VZTM01021204.1:0-14512 GCA_013400555.1 Jacana jacana
CGGCTCCGGTGAGGAGGAGCGGGGCCGGGAGCGTGTCCGCGGCCGGGCCTCCGCCGTTGCCGCCCCCCGCAAGCTGCCCACTTTCCTGGGCGTCGTGGTGCCCACCCTTCTCTCCATGTTCAGCGTCGTCCTCTTCCTGCGCCTCGGTGAGTGCCGCCGCCCCCCCGGGCCGACTCCCCTGTCCCTCTACCGGCTGCTCCCTGGGGCCCCCGAGGCTCACCTGCCCTGCCTGGCACCCCCAGTCTGGGACCCTGCCAACCCGGGTCACTGTGTCTTCCCGAGGCTCCCCGAGTCCGGGAGCCCCAGTGCTCATCCTGAGACGCCCCGGTTCAGAGCCCCAGTGTCTTCCCTCTGCCCTCCCGGAGCTCTCCCCCAGCCCCCCAGTCTGATGTCCCAGTGCTCCCCCCCAAGCTCCCCCTGTCTGGGTCCCCAGTATCCTCCCAGTGCCCTTTTCTGAGCCTGCATCTCTGCAGTCACAATTCTCCCTTCCAGTGCTCGCCACAGTGCACCCAGTCTAGGGTCCCAGTGCCTTCACAGTGCCCTTTCCTGAGCCCCAGTGCCCTCTCCCTTCTGTCCTAGGCTGGGGTCCCAGTGCTGTGTGTCCCCTCTTGACCCCTTCAGTCTGAGGCCTGAGGTTGCAGGATATGTACCTGCAAGATGGGAACCCATTTAGGAACCTCAGTGCCCCCAGTAAGGAACCCCAGTCTGAAGGCCTAGTGTCCCTGGAGCAGGAGCCTCATGTGCCTTCCCAGCACCTTTCCTAGGTAGGATCCCAGTGCCCTCATGTACCCTCATCCCCCAGTGCCAGGACCCCACTGCTCCCCAGGCATCCTCCAGTGCTGGGTTACAGCACCCCAGTTCTCTCCCAGGTCCCACATGGTGTCCCCAGGACAGGATTCTGGTGTCCCTCATCAGGCACCAGCTGCCCCCCCAGCTCTGGGCTGTTCAGAGGGCACAGATTGGGTCCCAGTGTTCCAAGTTTGCCTTATGAGGCTGTTCCTGAGCAACCTGGGAGAACTAGGGGGGCAGGCTGGGCACAGACTGGGGGAAGTGGCAGCCATCTGTGGGGCCCTGGGCACGGAAGATGCCCAGTGTGGCCCAGAGCAGGCAGAGGCCCCGGGGCTGGGTCCGGGAAGAGAGAAGGCTTTTCCTCTTTCACTTTCTGGCCACGGAAAGCTGAGGGCGGGAGTTGGCTGCGTGCCTGCGGAGGCCCAGAAGGCTCCGTTAGGGCCTTGAGCCCCTTCCCGTGCCAGAAGGACCCTCTAGGGTCTGGGCTCTCCCCTGCCATCACTCACCCCCTTCCCACCCCCCTGCTGGGGCTCCTTGCACAGGCTCTGACATCCCCAGCCCCTGTCCCACAGTGGTCACCGGGGTCCCCCTGCCTGCCCTGGTTCCCCCACCCGGGGGTGCGTCCCCGGGTCTGTAGGGGAAGTGCCGGGGGGAGGGGCAGGAGAGCTGCCGGGAAGAGGAACCATCCCACCATGGAGGGGCTGGGGCTAACCCCCAGCAGTCCCCTGCTTCCCCTGTGCCTTAAACAGTCTCCAGAACTCCAAGAGGAGCAACCCCTTCTGTTTACACACACACACACTGCTTCGGCTTCCTCCTTTGCTTTCAGGGCACTCCTTTATTTCCCCCACACCCTCCTGCCCCTGCTTTTGGCACTCGTGGCCCCTCCAGCCCTCTGGGGATCACAGGGCATGCCTCCAAACCCAGCTTGTCTACCCGAGGGCTCCTTGCAGTGCCCGTGCCCGCGCTGTGCCCTGGCTCCCCCCTTGCCTCCCGGCAGGCATGGCTGCGGCCTGGCTTGTGGCTGAGATAGGGCATCTCCCTGCAGCCACAGGAAACCCCGTCCTGACCTGGCTGCCGCTGGCTGGGCTCGCCTCCCGTCACCCCGGGCAGGGTGGTGGGGGTGCTCTGTGTGTTCTGTCTCTGGGGTGGGGGGGGGTCAAGGAGCAGTGCTCCGGTGGCAGGGACACCCTGGGGGCTGCTTCTGCGGTGGCAAGTGGGGTGACAACATGAACCCCCCAGGGAGCCTACTGGCTCCTGGTGCCTGAGCTGGGGTGCAAGGCAACCCTGTGTGCTGAGGGTGACAACAAGGCAAAGAGGTCCTGGCCACCCCCCTGTAGTGACCACCCTGGGGCTAGGTGGGCAGCAGAGCCCCTGCCCTGTTTGTTTGTGCCCACCTGAGCTGCCCATGCCCAGGGTGCCCTTGGGCCTGATCTTGGCACAGCAGGAGATGGAGATGCCCTGAGGTGTGGGGCACCAGCTGGACTGGTCCTGGGTGCTGCTGTGGGTGGGAGGTGGCAGCACCCCTGGGGTGAGGACACCCTCACCCTGGCAGAGAAGGGAGTGTCATGTTTGCGGGAGCTGTGGGCATGGGGATGGGAGCAGCCCAGGTGAGGATGAGGTCTGGGGGTTGGCTGTGCCCAGGGACCTTGTCTGGGGGGTGGTCTGTGCCCAGCTAATGGGCACGCCGGCCTCTCCCTCAACTTTGACAGGGTTTGTGGTGGGCCACGCTGGGCTGTACCAAGCTCTGGCCATGTTTGCGGTGGCATACTTCATCATCGGCATGACGGTGCTGTCCGTGTGTGCCATCGCTACCAATGGAGCACTGGATGCTGGAGGAGCCTACTGTATCCTTTTCTGTGGGTGCTGCCGAGGCAGGGCATGTGGGCCAAAATCAGGTGACCCTCACCAGCCTTGGGGTGCCACACTGCGACTGTGACCCCCTGGCATGGGGGGGGGTGGAGGGGATGGGGAGGGAGCACTCGATGGTGCTTTGGGCTGCTGGCATCTTCCCTTGACTCAAGCAAGATATGATCAGCCGTGCCCTGGGCCCGGAGTTTGGGGGCAGTATTGGAATCATGTTTTTCCTGGCCAACGTGTGTGGCAGTGCCCTTTATGTGTTGGGGCTGGTAGAGGCGGTGGTGGACAGCTTTGGGATCCCACCTGGTGAGTACCCCTGAGTGTGGTGGCAAGGGACAATGGGTGTCCCTTACCTGAATAGACCTAGTGCCCTGCTGGGTGTGCCAAGCATCATGCCTGGCGTAGCCAGCATGGCTCGCCCAGTCCTCTGGCCAGTGAGTTGGTGCCTGTTGTGCCTGGCAGAAAACTGGTAACTCTCAGCTCCTGGTGATGCCCCATCTGAGCCCCACTGATACTGGTGGGTTTCTGCCTAGGGCAAAAAACAGGTTCAGGTGTCCACGTCCTGCCTCAGAGCTACTGGTATGAGCTGCTCTATGGCACCGTCCTGCTGGCCCTCTGCCTCCTCGTGTGCCTCGTGGGTGCCTCCATCTATGCCAAGGCCACCTTCCTCATCTTCCTGATCGTTGCGGGTGTCCTGGGCACCATACTTGTCAGCTTCTTTGCCACGCGACCCATCGGCGTGCCCATTCGCCTGCCCCACTTCAATGGCTCCGAGACTGAGAATGGCTCCTTCACTGGCTTCTCCCTCGCCACCCTGCGAGACAACCTGGGCGGTGAGGAACTGCTCTCCCCACCCTGCTCACTGTACCCACCGTGGCACCTTTGCCCCAGGGAGGGGTGACACTGACATCTCCACATCAGCAAGGGTTCACCAGAGGGTGGGAGAGCTTATGGGCACAAGGTGCGTGCTCCAGGGTGGTTTCTTCCATGGTTTGGGTATGGGTTCATTGAGGAGAAAGTATGTGGTATGGTGGGGCTGTGCCATCTTGGACAGCTTGTCACACCTGTGCCCCTGTGTCCTGCAGGTGGGTATGCAGTGGACTATACCACTGGGCAGATGATGAGTTTCAGCTCCGTCTTTGCGGTGATGTTTAATGGCTGCACCGGCATCATGGCAGGCTCCAACATGTCAGGTATGGGCAGGAGGTGCTGGGCTGAGTGGCATTGGGAGCAAGAGCCAAGGCTGGAGGAGAGCAAGGGGGTGCTGTGTGCCTATGGGTGCTGATGCTGTGCCTATGGGTTCTAATGCTGCCTGCTCCTGCCCACAGGGGACCTGAAGCGCCCGAGCTACTCCATCCCACGGGGCACCATCTCTGCTGTGCTCTTCACCTACCTCGTCTACAACCTGTTGGCTTTCCTCATGTGTGCCACCTGCAACAGGTACAGCCACTGAGCTCCTCACTGGGGCAACTGGGGCCAGCATTTGCCTAGCGCTAGAGCGTGCTTGCCTGAGCCGAGGTGAGTGCCAGCATGTGCATGTCCCTTCCAGGACCCTCTTGCAGAAAGACTACGGCTTCCTGCGTGACATCAGTATCTTCCCGCCTCTGGTCACTGTGGGCATCTATGCTGCCACCCTCTCTGCGGCCATGAGCAACCTCATTGGGGCATCCCGCATCCTCTATGCCCTGGCCCGAGATGATCTCTTTGGTGAGTGCCCAGAGTGTGCTGACACCCTCCTGAGCCCACCTGGCAGGTTGTCCCTGCCAAGGACCAGCCCTGGCACCAGAGAATCCCCTTTCTGATGTGGGATGATGCCTTGTGTGTTGGCATGTGCCCACTTGGGTCACCTGCGTGCCCTGGCATTGGCCCCCACACCAGCGCTCAGGGTGGGGACAGGACTCCTGGCTGGTAGTGAGCCTGTTGGTGCTCACCGGGTGCCCCAGCCCAACCTCCCTGTTTTGCCTGCAGGCCGGGCACTGGCGCTGGCCAAGAAGACATCTGCGAGTGGGAACCCTGTGATGGCAGTGATCCTTTCCTGGCTGGTGGTGCAGGTGAGTTTGCTGGTGGTGCTTCTTTCCCAGCCCCACCACATGAAGATGGGCTGGGTGTTGCAGAGCCTGGCATACACCCCCTTGCCCCTGGGTACCCCCCCTTGCCCCATGGGTCCTGCTGTGGCTGTGCTCTTCCCTCCCTGAGCCCATAAATGAAGGATAGCAGGGGGCAGGGATTTGTACCCATGTGGCACTGCTCTTACACTTCCCATACATGCTGCCTTGGCATGCCCCAAACTCGGGCACATGCGAGGGATGCCATCCTGGGGGTACATTCATCTTGCACTCTCTCATGCTCTTTGCAGCTGGTGCTCTTCTCTGGGAAGCTCAACACCATCGCGGGGGTCGTGACCACCTTCTTCCTCCTGGTTTACGCCACCGTCAACCTAGCCTGCCTGGCACTGGAGTGGGCATCAGCCCCCAACTTCAGGTACCTGCTAGCACCAGGGAAGGGTAGAGATGCTGAGCCACCCCTCTCCTGAGCATTTAAGGGGGGCAAAGACACCCCAATCCCTTGGGAGGGAGAAGGGGCCAGGTCCCAGAGTGGCCCTAGCTTGTCACAGTCCACACGCCCTGGCCTTGCTTTGCTGAGCAGGTACAGATAAATCACTGGGTACCATCCCCCCCCCTTCCCCCGCCCTCCGGCTCCTCAGGCTTTCCGGAGGTAATTCATAGCCTCTGCCCGCCCGGCATCCCCCAGGCAGTTTGCCAAGCGGTGATGGAGCCCACTTTCCATTAGTGCTAATTAAACTAACAGGGAAGGGGAGGGAGGGGGATCCTGGGTGGGGGGAGGAGAAGATCTTCCAGGAAGGAGGAGTGTGCATGGCAGGCAGCTCCAGCCTGGGGCAGGGGATGTGGGGTACCCTGGCATGGGTGGGGCTGGCCTGGCAGGGCTGCCAAAATCTGGGCGGCCATGGCAGGATGGCTATGGGGAGCTTCATATTCCTCTTGGGTGATGCCTGCCAGCCTCCGTGCAGGGTGCTGTGCCTCCAAAGCAGGGAGAGTTCCCCAGGTAGGACAGAGGCAGTGCTTGAGTATGACTGTGTGGCACTGCCTGGGGGTCACCCAGAGCGCCCCATTCCTGGTGTCTGTGCCAGGCTGGGGCTTTGCCCCTGCCCCCAGCTTCTCCCTTGGCCAGGCATGGATGGGGCAGGATGGGTGCCTGGGGTGGTGGGAGGCTGCTGGGATGGGTGTCGATGGTCCCTTCCCCCACCCCACATCTGGTGCTGCCCCTCCCCACACTGAGGTCCCCATCAAGCGCAGCGGAAAAGGATTTTAATTACCTTTCAGGAAAAACAACAATTAGAGAAAATAACAGCTTCTTGCCTCCCCGCCTCTGCCTCCCTGCGCCAGGCTGAGTAGGCGCTGCGGCCGCCGGCGCTGCCACACACTGCCTGACACTACCTGCCCCCCCACCGGCTGTGCCAGGGCAGCCACAGCCCCATAGCCATCATTACTCAGGCAGCAAGGGGACTGCCTGGTGCCCTGGGAGGCACCATCTCCCCTCTCTGCCCACCTGCAGGCATCTGGGGTGCCCAACATGTCCTAGACTGGCTCAGCGGGGTTCACTGGGGCAGTGGCACCTTGGCAGAGTCCCCCTTACTGTGTCTGCCCTTCAGCTGGGTACGGGTGTCTCCTTCTCCTTGCTCCAGGCCCACTTTTCGATACTTCACCTGGCACACGTGCCTGCTGGGCATTGCGGGCTGCTGCGTCATGATGTTCCTCATCAGCCCCGTGTCAGCCTCGGCGAGCCTGGGCTTCCTTCTCCTCCTCCTCCTTGCTCTCCACTACCTCTCACCCAGTAGTACCTGGGGCTACATCAGCCAGGCCCTCATCTTCCACCAGGTGAGCCCTATCCTCCTCTGCTGTCTCATGGAGCAGAGAGCTGCTGTCCCCAGGATGGTGTCCCCATGGCAGCTCCCTCCTGGGCAGCATGTCCTCAGGGCTGGTATCCCCATGGGTGGTTTGTTGAAAGAAGGAGGGTTCCTCACCTGCTGCCCTCCTTCCTTTCTTCCCTCCCTCCCTCTAGGTACGGAAGTACCTGCTGATGCTGGATGTGCGGAAGGACCATGTCAAGTTCTGGCGCCCGCAGATGCTGCTGATGGTGCAGAACCCGCGGAGCAGCGCCCGCCTAATTGACTTTGTCAATGACCTCAAGAAGAGCGGACTCTATGTCCTGGGCCATGTTGAGCTGCAGGACTTGGGTGAGGACCTGCGCTGTCCCTGGCACTGGTGGCCTCCACCCCTTGCTGGTGCTGGGTGGTACCTGGAGTCCTTGGGGTGATGATGCTGCCCAGCTCCTGACTGGCAGGGTGGGCACAGCAAGGGAATGTCAGCATTTTGGGCACATGTGGCACCTTGGGTTTGGTTTGGTATGGGGAACATAGGTGGTTTGAGTGCATGCCACATCTCCTGTGCATGTATTCATCTCTACATGTGCACACAGGGCTCCTGCATGGGTCGGTGCTGGTGTACACACATGGCACACGCCACCCATGCTCCTCTGGGCCCTGTGCAGCACAATCCCATTGCGTGGGACAGCGCCTGCACACACCCAGCAACCACATAGGCATGCGCCCAGCACAGCCTTTCATGTGTGGGTGCCTGTGTCCATCCTCACCTCATGCCTGGGGCTGTGCATCCAGGTGCTTCAGGTGTGTTTGCACCCTGGTGTGTGTTGGTTTGCACACGTGGTCCCTGTCATGCACTGTGACCATCCCCATCCCCTCCCCAGTGGATGCATGGGCTTTGCTCCCCCCTCTGCTGTTGCCGTGGTGACTAATGGCCTGAAATTGGGGAGGGGGGATGGGGCTGCCTGGGTATTTTTCATGTACTTATGTATAATTTCTTATCTCTGGCTGGAAGCACCTGCTTCCACCCTCCTAGTCTTGTGGGTGCTGGGGTGAGTATGGGGATTGGCACTGGTTTTGCAGGGGGGGTGCTGTGAGGACACCAGGGTAAACCCCAATAAGGGGTACATGACCCCCTGATGCTCTTCTCTCTCCCTGCACAGACACGCTGCCCTCAGACCCACTGCAGCCCCAGCAGGACTCGTGGCTGAGCTTGGTAGACAAGCTGAATGTCAAGGCCTTTGTCAGCCTCACCCTCGCACCCTCAGTGCGGCATGGTGTCCGGCAGCTCCTCTTCACCTCTGGCCTTGGTGAGTAGTGCCTGGACTGGGCGTGGATGAGTGTCCACCCCGCTACCCTGACCCTGGTAGGGTAAGAAGTGCCCAGGTGTTCAGAGGCATCTGGATGGGTGGTGCCAAAGCTGAGGTGGGGCTTGGAGGCATCTGGGGTGAGCAATGCTGAAGCTTTAGGGCTTGAAATTGGGGCTTGGAGGCGTTTTTGTTGGCAATGTTAAGAGGCTTGAAGACACCTGGATGGGCAATGCCAAGGGGCTTGGAAGCACCCAGTGTGGGCAGGACCAAAGCCAGGTTGGAGTTTGGAGAGGTGTGGGGCAGGCAAGGCCAAGCTGAGTCTTGGAGGCACCCGGGTGCATGATGCTGGGGGGTCTGGAATCACCACGGTGAGCAGCCCCAAAGCCAAGCTGGGGCTTTGTGGTACCTGCAGTGCCAACATCTGCTCAGCCGGGTTGTTGTGGTCTCTCTGGCAGGCGGGATGCGTCCCAACACCCTGGTGCTGGGCTTCTACGATGACTCAGTGCCACAGGATGGTCTAGCCCAGCACCCTTCCTTCACCAGCGCCCGTGAGGAGGTCCCCCTGGGCTTCCCTCCTCTGCGGGAACCCACTGCCCCCAAACTGCTGTCGGCTCGGGAGTATGTGGGCATTGTGGCTGATGCCCTGAAGATGCTTCGCAATGTCCTGCTGGCTCGGCAACTGGAGAGCCTAGACAAGGCCTGGGAGCTGCGGAGGGCCGCCAGCCCCCCGCCCACCATCCATGTCTGGCCCGTCAACCTGCTGCGGCCCGACAGCGCCCGCTACGCTGACACCTGCAGCCTCTTCCTTCTGCAGATGGCTTGTGTCCTCAACATGGCACGGGCCTGGCGCCGGGCCCGCCTGCGCCTCTTCCTCTGCGTGGAGGCGGGTGCCATGCCCCATGCCCAGGAGGAGAAGCTGCGCCAGCTCCTCAAGGACTTGCGCATCCAGGCCCAAATCCAGCTGGTGCCCTGGGATGCAGTCACCTGCCTGCACTGGCAAACCCGCCAGGGACCCCCAGGGGGGCCGGCACCCACTGGGGCTGTGAGAGAGGAAGAAGAGGAGGAGGAAGAGGCGGTAAACTTCCCAGCCAATGCCACCCAAGTGTCAGATGAGTATGTCTCTGCTGCCAACAAACTCGTCCTGGAGCAGAGTCCCGCACCAGCTGTGCGTTTCCTCTATCTGCCGCGGCCACCAGCCAACACCAGCCTCTACCCGCTCTACCTGCACCAGCTGGAGCTGCTCACCCGTGGGCTGGGCCCCACTGTGCTGGTGCACGGGGTGAGTGCTGTCACTAGCACCCAGCTCTAGCTCACCCTGCCATGTGTCTTGTCCCCCACCCTGGCTCCCTGCACCCTCCTTCGCCCAGTGCCTTTAGCAGCCTGAGCCTGGGGATGGCCCCAGCCCTGGTGTCCCCAGGCTGTAGGGCCGGGAGGGGTCAGTGCCTCACACTGGGAGGTGGATGCAGGGTCGGGGTGGGTTGTTATTTTTGGGGGGAGGGCACATCTCTTGCACAGGCTTAAAGCTGCCCTGGCAGGATCCGGGCACAGCATTCATGGTGCCTTTTCTTTGGGGTGGTGGGGGGAGATAGCAGGGTCCCAGGTACAGCCAAGCACTGGGTGCCCTAGTGGCAACTCAGCCCCTTGGTTGCACCCTGCACTGCCCCACCGTGCTTCCCTTGTGCTGCAGGCCCCCAACCTCTCCTCCGCCAGCTCCTCCGGGCACCCAGCCAGCAGCGGGGAATTGATTAAAGACAGCCTCGACCTTGGTGCCCCGGCTCCCCGCCATCCTCCCTGCCTTTCATTAGGAAAAATTAAATGGGAAGGGGTGGGGGAGGGGAGCCCGGATGCCTGGGTTCTCTGTGTGAGGCTGGGGGTGGGGGGAACTGGCCCTAGTGGCTGTGGACTATGGTATCCCAGATCTTCCTCGGCACCCCCAATGTAGCTGCATGGGACCACCTAGATGCTTTAACCTGTAGNCTCACCCATCATGACCTGCATGTGGGAGCTTACATTTCCCCCTTCTCTCTCCCTTATTGATTAGGGGGGGGCAGGAAATTGCCTGGGTGGTGGGTGATAAATCCATCAGGTGCCTGGCAGGTGGGCAGTGTGCCCAGGCCCTGCCTGATGGATTGCTTCCTATTAGCCGGGGCATGGGGAGGGGGATTGTTCTGGGCCAGTCTGGGCTCCGGTGTGGGGGACAAGTGTGGCACTGCTGCCTGCTCTCATCAAGCCTGGCACTGCCAGCTGGCAGCTCTGCTTGGCTGGAGGGCTGCAGTGGGGGGGGGAGAATGTAGCGGGGGAAGAATATGAGGGGCCTTGCTCCCCACCTTTTGCAGCAGGTCGTGCCTGAATTTGTGCCTAAATTCCCACCTGATGGCTGGGCAGGGGCCTGGGGCTGGCTTTGTTCTCTGCCAAGGGAGGTGGGTGCCCTGGGTTGGAGACTGAGTGCCCCACGGGGTTTATTTACAAACAGGCAGGAGCTGGCACAGGGCAGCCGGGCACCAGTGGGACCCGGCGGCCTATAATGTTAATTATCACCACGTAATTAAAAGCCCATAAAAAGCCTCACACTTCATTAAATTAAAGCTTCCCCGCACTGTGCCGACGGGCTCCGGCAGAGTTAACCTTGGCCGTGCCAGGCACCAACTCCACAGCAGCTGGGGACCCGCATCCAGGGGTGTACAGGACCCCCAGCTGGGGGTGTACAGCCTGCCATGGCATGGTGGGAGGTGCAGCATTGCACATGCACAGCCACCCCCCCACTACCACCACTCATCAGCCCTGGGCCATATGTGACAGGGAGAACGCCTGGCTGCGCGCACAGTGTGGCACACATGAAGGTGCTGTCCTAATTGGAGATAGCTGCATGGCATCACCTGGATGTATGTGCCCATGCCACCCCTGCAGACATGCCATCACACACACTGGGACATGGGCAGGGGGCTGTGATGGGCCTGCACGTGGACACCCAGATGTGTGTGGCTGCTGCAAAGGCAGCATCATGCGCCAGCACAGCAGCTCTGGCATGTCGGCTCTGGCGCACAACGCCCACACGGTGCACACCTACACAAACAACATTTCTTCCTCCCTCCCGACATGCAGACCCACACCCTGCGTCTTCTCCAAGCTCCTGCCCATCGCTGCCACTGCCCAGAGAGATGATGGGCTGGGGGGCCAGGGGGAGCGCCCATCTGTACCTGCCCCTTCTGTGCCTCAGTTTCCCCAAGGGCTGTGCTGTGCCAAGGGGGGTTGGGAGAGGGGGGGGGTAAACCCTCCTGAGGGATTTGTGCCTTGAGTTAGGGGTGCTGCGCTGAAGCTTTGGGGGGGCATAAACTAAAGGACACCCCCCCAGCAGAGGAGGGGCATGTATGCACCTGTGGGAGGTGTGTGTATGTGTTAAGGGGAGCTATGTGTTGATTAGGAGTCTGTGTGCTTGGGGGGGAGGGCTGTGCTGGGGGGCTGTATACGTGCCTACAGAGTGTGTGTGTGTACACAGAAGGAGTATCTATATGTGCACACGTGTTGGGGTGTATATACCTCCCTATACATGGTATGCTGATGTGCATGCAGGTCTCAAGGTGTGTATGGGGAGGGGAGTGAGCCAGGGGAGCCCACACCTATGAATATGGGGGGGTGTGAGGCAGCACGCACGTGTGCCCAGCACCCCTGGGCACTGCTGCCGAGTGGGGCTGCGGGCAGGAGCCAGCCAGGGGGCTGCGGGGGGCAGGCCTTGGTGGGAGCCTGTGCCCTGGCCCCGCGGGGGTGGGCAGCCAACGGGCCTCGGCTATTTCTTGGAAATTTCGCAGCATTCATTTCAGTGCAAATAAAAGCTGTCATTGCCGGAGAAATGATACTGATCGGGGTCTGAAAAGACAGCAAATTACCCGCCTGAAAATGCACCGCTGGAAAAAAATGCATATTAAACACACAAAAAGGCACTTTGCCATCAGCCGCGCTTCCCCCGCCGCTCCAGAATAACCACACTTTACATAATTCTCCCTCTCCACCTCCGAATTAATTTCGCAGACAGAGGCAGAGGCAACCCTCTGACAATAGCGGAGGGGAGACGCGGCGGCGACGGGGAAAGGAGGGGGGGAAACGGGGCTGGGGGCTGCTGGGGAGGCGCCTGATGCTGGGCTGGGGGCCACAATGGGTAACAGAGTGCTCAGGGTTGGGAGGCACTGAGGGGTTTCAGGGAGAACTGAGGGGTTTGGGAGGGTTGGGTCCATGGGTGAGAGTTGTGGGTGCTGGGTGGATGTGCTTCTGTCCTCCCTCCCTTGGGTGCTAGGAAATGGGGTCTCTTGAGGTGGGGTTTGTGGGGTGATGCCCACCCCAGCAGGCACGTTTTGGGCTGTTTCCCACAGGGGACAATCCCTCTCACACATCCCCTACCACTGGGGTGAGCCTACCGAGTGTCCACCCCAGACCCTGACACCTTCTCTGGAGGCAAGCAGGCCCTGGTGGGGTGCGCATACCCAGGTGGCAGGGACCCTTGTGCACACCCTTGTCCTGCTCTCTCACTCACAGTGCCAGGCATGGGGGTGCACCCAAAGGGTGCTGTGAGGCCATGCTGCCCACCTAGGCTGACACCCCCAAACTCACACCCCTCTAAGAACCCACCAAGAACCTGCCCCACTGAGCACAAGGGCACCGAGCCCAGCACCCTGGCACTGCTGAGGGGGTGCAGTGGGGGAGGTCCAGCAGTGATGATGGGGGGGTTTGGCTGGTCAGGTGCTTGGCACTGAGGTGCTGGCGGAGGGGAGGGCGGGCGGTGGAGGTTGGCATCGCGCTGCTTTGCATTTTCAATGACAGACCCATGCCGGGTGCTCGGGAGAGTGGAAAAATCTTATTTGTCACCTGCTGGCGTTGCGCGGAGGCTCCCGCGCCGCGGCTAATCTCGGGGAAAATGAGGATGCTGGCGGGGTGGCCCGAGGGATGGGCAGGGTGGAACAGGGCTGGTAAGGTGGGTGCTGCTCCAGGCCCTGCTTGGGGTTGCAGCCACTGGCCACAGGACGGGCAGGACCCTGGGATCACCAGCCTGGTGATGCCTATGTATCTTGACACCATGGCACGGATCCTGCCTTCTAGGGGTACGTGGGCTGGGCAGTGCTTGTGGGCAAGCTGGAGTGAGTGCCTTGCTCCCCAAGCCCTGCCTGTAAAGGCACAGCCTCTTTACCTTCCATCCCAGCTACAGGAGCAGCCGCTTGCCTCGCGGTGCCAGCTCCACAGGTTGGCACTGCCCGTGCATTCTCTCGGGGCGCCCAGTGGAGATTTTTGGAGGGTGCCTGCACTTTGAAGTGGGTACAGGTGCTGTCTGACACACCACATCCCCCTTCTCGCCCCCTGTATATACACACGGGTGCCCATCCTGTACCTGCCGTGCCCCAGCTTTTTGAGGTGCCAACTCCTGCGGGACGCTGCAGTGCTCTGCAGCTGGCTCAGATTTATCCATTATTTTATATCCACACGCCTTTAATTTTTACAGCCCTGTTGGAGCAATACCCAGGGCTGTTAATAACGCCAGCCCCCCGTCTCCCATGTGCATCCATCATGCTCCCACCAGGGTGCCAAGCGAGTTTTGGGGCTGGGTAAGTGCAGGCATGAGGAAGCTGGCGTGATGGCACCCAACCCTGTGCCCTGACCCTCCAGTCAGCCCTTCCCCAGTGAGCAGCAAGGCCAGGCACCCCATGCCCACCCATGAAGCAGCCTGGGTCTAGGTGCCCTTGCACCCTGATGGGATTGTGGTGCTTGGCTGGTCAGGGTGTCTGAGCCAGGGGTGTCTCTCCGGTGGGATTCACAGAGACCTGCCCCTAGTGTGTGCCCAGGAAAGCTTTGCTGCAGTACCCAAGTGTGTGTGTGAGTGTGACAGGGTATGTGTGCCCCGTAACAGGAGCTGGATGACAACACATGTTTGAGGGGAGGCAGGGAGGGAGGGAGCACAGTGTCTGTACTGGTTTGTTTCAGTGTGCATGGGTGTACACATATGATATACATGGTGCACGTGATGTTGCAGTGGACAACTTGCTGGAGCTATGCACAGCACCCTGGCACCTCAGTACAGGAGAGCTCACCCTCAGCCACACCAGGCAGTGAGGACAGTGCCTGGGGCCAGCCCTCCGTCCCCATGGGAAAAGACACTGGATCCCATGTCAGCTAAGCCATCCATCTCCATGCCAAGCAGGGTCCCCCGGCCAAGTCTAACACATCACCCACTGTGTGCTGCATGGGCCTCCCCACCCCAGCACCCAGGAAGACCGAGGGTCCACTCTGAGCAACCCAGGGCTGTGCAGGGTCGGGGGGTGGCAAGGGTGGCTAGGAACCCTTAAGCATGGCAGGCAGGGTGGGTAAGTGGCCACTGCAGGGGGCTGCCGCGGGCGGTGGGAATTGCTGGGCTATAAATCCCCTTGCTGGGCCCCCCCGTGGCAGAGTGGCTCATGATATTTATGTTGGGGATTTATCTGCAATGCAGTTTAATATTCCCGGACCTTCGTGCCTGTGTGTATGAGTGTATGGCCCCCTCCCCATGCCACCCCCTGCCACCCCTGTGCCCACCCTCTCACACAGAGCTTCATGGGCTCAGTCTCCTGCTCACCTGCAGCCCTTTCCATTCTCACCCACCCGGGAGGGAGGGAGGGGACGGAGACAGCCCCCCCCC
>VZTM01021204.1:18507-162994 GCA_013400555.1 Jacana jacana
GTGTGTGTGTGGGGTGTAGGGGTGAGCATGCATAGGTGTGTGTCATAGGGGGGTGAGCTACAGATAGGTGTGTGTATACACATGTGCAAGCATGTACACATGTATGTTCATATACATGTTCAGGTGTATGTATATGTAAGAGGACGTGTCTGTGGCTACAGGATAGTTGGGTGTGGGAGTGTTGGGGTGTGAAGGATGAGGGTTTCCATGCAGCTTGTCTCCCCATGGGTCAGGCTGCAGCACAGGAGCAGGACCAGCTGTGGGGCAGGTATGGGGGCCACCATGGGGCAGGAATGGGGCAGAGCCCTGTGCCAGCCTAGGACAGGCTATGGGACAGGCATGAGTCAGGCTATGGAGTGGGGGGCTGGCCTCTGCCCAGGGCTCCCAGCTGCCTGCTGCAGCTCCAGCACCCTAATTTAGCAGGAGGCAAATTGAGGCACAGGATTGACCTATCATGCTGCCACCCCACGGTTCCTGGGGCACCAGGGTCACTCTGCAATATGGGGGAAGGTGAAGGGTGCCATGCCCAGCACAGTGCCCCCCTTCCCCCCGCCCCGCTCGCCCATTGCCCCTGTATCTTCCCCCAGATCGACCAGGATGGGCTGACTCTGCCTGAACGGACCCTCTACCTGGGACAGGATGAAGAGAGCGAGAAGGTGAGGGCAGGGAGCCACAGTGATGCTTTGGGGACTCCAGGAGTGGACAAGTACCTAGCATAGGCAGCAGACAGGGGCACCCCACTGACAGCAGTGCCAGTGCCTCTACAGCAGTGCGGGGGTGACACTCAGCATCCCTTCCCTTGGCACAGATCCTGGCTGCATACCGTGTGTTCATGGAGCGACTGCTCACCCTCCTAGGGGC
The DNA here is from genome assembly GCA_013400555.1 of Jacana jacana. NCBI lineage: Eukaryota > Metazoa > Chordata > Aves > Charadriiformes > Jacanidae > Jacana > Jacana jacana. The sequence continues at coordinate 19,369 of VZTM01021204.1, forward strand.
TGAGCATGTGGAGCAGAAGGCCCAGGAGATCCTGCAGTTGGAGCAGCACCTTGCCAACGTGAGGGGGATGCTTATTCTGGGGTGGCCCTACCCAGCCCTTGGGCACCCTGGTGTCAGAACTTTGGGGTTCTCCATGCCTGGTCCTAAGGGACGCCATCCCAATCCCCTTGGGAACCTCTCAGCCCTTGGGACATTTATGCCTACTCCTTGGGGATCCCAGCCCCTTGAGGGCCCCATGGCAGATCCTCAGAAACCCCAGCCCCAACATCTTGAGAAGCCCCAGTCCTAGCCCTTGGGATTCCAAGGGGATCACAGTCCCTTGGAGATCTCCAGCCCTTGGGGATCCCCATGTCCACTCCTTGTGAACTCACTCCATGTCACTGAGGACTCCATGCCCAGCTTTTATGGATCCCCATGTGCCCCCCGGGTACCCCCATGATGAGCCCTTGGGTAACTCAACTCCTTTAGGACCCCCCTATAGCCAACCCCCAGGGCCACACTGGCAGCAGAGGTTTCTCAGGGCAGGAAGCTGGGAGGGATGTGGGTCAACAGCCCCTCTTGCCCCAGGACAGTGCCCTGTCCCTGTGCCACCCACCATGTGGGCAGAGGGGTGGTGATATCCCACCCCCTGCAGATCACGGTGTCTGAGTATGATGACGTACGGAGGGACATGGGCAGCATGTACCACAAAGTGACCCTGGGCGAGCTGCAGCGCATCACCCCCACAGTGAGTATGCCTGGTGGCCATCATGGCACCCCACATCCCCATCTGCCCTATGCCCCATACTTGTTCCTGCTCCATGCCCTCGCTGTCTCCCAGGTAAGTCCACTTGAGGGTGGGTGGGAAGGGGTGGTGGGAGGCTGGAAAGCCTGGAAGGGAGTCCCCTCCAGGGTGACATGGAGGGTGGGTTTCTCATAGCCCCCTGACAGTGCCCATCCTGACAGCTCAAGTGGAAGCGCTTGCTTGACCGCATCTTCCATGACAACTTTTCGGAGGAGGAAGAGGTGGTGCTGCTGGCCACCGACTACATGCACAAGGTGTCTGACCTCATCCGTGTGACACCCAGCAGGTGAGGGGAGCTGTTACCCCCTGTGACCCCAGCACCTTCCCCAGCCTGGCAGAGGGTTGGAAATGGGGTGGGCACAGGGTGGCTGTGTCTGGTACCCCCCATCCTAGGGAGGGGGCAGGGGGACTCCTGGAAAAGGCCCTGGGAAAGGGCACTGTCATGGGCCCCAAAGCACCCTGCTTGTGCCCTGCCACCCACTGAGAACCCCCCATGCTAGTAGTCACCAGACTCATCATATAGCAGTGAGGGACACGGTGCCAGACCATCCCCGGCTCCACATAGGAGTCACCCCCCATGACCTGCCTGACTCCCAAGCACGGGTGTTCCCATCCTGGTGCACACTTGCCACCCTCCCTGTGTGCCTTTCTGCCCAGTGGGGGGAGCCTGATCCTGCCCCCCACATCACCAGGATCCTTCACAACTACATGCTGTGGCGCATTGTGGTGGTACTGAGCGAGCACCTCTCCACCCCTTTCCGTGATGCCATCCATGAGCTCTCCAAGGAGATGGAGGGCAATGAGAAACAGCTCGAGCCAGGCAAGATCTGCCTGAGCCAGGCCAACAAGCACTTTGGCATGGCCCTGGGTGCCCTCTTTGTTGAGGAGCACTTCTCCTCTGCCAGCAAAGCCAAGGTAGGTGATACATGCCTGCAGGCATGAAGCCACTGTGTCCTTCCTGTCCCCTTGCCAAGGTGTCTGCCACCACCTGGCACTCTCCTGAGGACTGGCTGGCAATCTGATGGGTGGTGAGGATGCTGTGCTAATGCTCATGGTGACCTACCATAGGTACAGCAGCTGGTGGAGGACATCAAGTACATCCTGGACCAGCGCTTAGACGAGCTGGACTGGATGGATGAGGAGACGCGGAGGGCAGCCAGGGCCAAGGTAGAGGCTCACAGTGTGGTCCCACAGAGAACCTTGCTTCCACCACAGCCTGGGGGACATGGGGGCCTGACCACGCCACTTGCTTTGCCTGCAGCTCCGGTACATGATGGTGATGATCGGGTACCCTGACTTCCTGCTGAAGCCAGAAGCCATCGACAAGGAGTATGAGGCAAGGGGTGGGCCAGGGTCATGCAGGGGTATGGGTGTGCGGAGTGGGGAGATAATCTCCACATCTGCCTTGGGGTCTGCAGAGACCAGGATAGGGAGATGCCAGCCTAAACCAAATCCACCTCCTTGATAGCTCGTTGTGCCATAGTCACAGACACATGGGAAGTGCCATGATGTCCCTGGGATGTTGGATGATGCCCCTTTCCTCACATCACACTCCCCCTAGAACTCAACCCCACTCTCAGAAAGGATTGGGGGTACCTCTAAGCCTGCATGGCCCAGGGACACCACAGAGGCGACAAATATGCAGCCACCCTCAAGGGGAAACAGAAGAGGACATGTGGACATACTTGTGCCACATCTAGCCCACAGCTACAGACCCACACCCTCAGTCCCCAAGGCCCATGGGGATGGAAGGATGCCCTAGCCCTGCTCCCCATGCTCTTGAGGCTGGCATGTGGGGCTGGCATCCCCCTGACATGGCTGTGCCCCCTCCCAGTTCGAGGTGGACGAGAAGACTTACTTCAAGAACATTCTCAACAGCATCGCTTTTGGCATCAGGCTCTCGGTGAAGAAGATCCGGCAGGAGGTGGACAAGTCTGCGTGGGTATCCCTTTGTTTTGGGGTGGGGTATGGGGCGGGCACAGCATAGCCCACTGGTGCCCCCTGTCGTCATGCCTGGTTGCACTCCATGAGGCGTAGGCAGATGGATGCAGGGCAAGCTGTGCAAGGGGGTGGCATTTTTGTGCCCCTGCAGCCTGGCACCACTGTCTCTCTTTGCAGGTGGCTGCTGCCCCCCCAGGCGCTGAACGCCTACTACCTGCCCAACAAGAACCAGATGGGTGAGGCTTTGCCCAATGTCCCTGGGCTCAACCCCCCAACTCTGCCCCGGGCCAGGGGGTGAGGGGGGGGGCCCAGGGTGGGGGGCATGGTGAAGGACCCTCTGGTGATGTTCCAAGTGCGCATGGGACAGGGTATCCCCATCAATTGCAATGCTCTCCTGTGTTCCCAGTGTTCCCCGCTGGCATCCTGCAGCCAACCCTCTATGACCCGGAGTTCCCACAGTAAGTGTGGGGCTGGGGCACAGGCTGGGGGGGTGTAGGGGCAGGGTATGGGGCTGGGGGCAGTGGCATGGGTAGGGGGTGCCAGGGCAGGGTATGGGGGTACCAGCTCCTGGGATCACTGCCATTCCTGCTAGCACTGTAGCCTCTACTCTCACCTCTGTTCCTCCCCAACAACAGGTCTCTAAACTATGGTGGGATCGGCACCATCATTGGACACGAGCTGACCCATGGCTACGATGACTGGGGTGAGGACCCCCTGTCCCATGCCAGGACAGGAAGTGGATGGGCAAGGGGCAGCCTCAGGTCAGGGGGGTGCAATGCCTGGGTTCCTTGAGACCACCAGTGGTGGCGGTTGCCTCAACAGGGGGGCAGTACGACCGTCATGGGAACCTGGTGCACTGGTGGACGGAGCGGTCATACAGCAAGTTCTTGAAGAAGGCACAGTGTATTGTCAACCTCTACGACAACTTCACTGTCTACAACCAGCGGGTGAGACCCTGCCCTTCACCCACTTTGCAATGCCTAGGCTCTCACTGTCCTGTGGGGGGAGACCCACAAGAGAGCACAGTTTTGCCCTGCTCAGCCCTGAGACCTGGCAACTCATCACACCTCAGTGGCAGGGAGGGAATGGGGGATGCCTGACTGAAGTGGGGGTGTCTCTGCTCACTCCATGTCTTTTTTTGGCAGGTGAATGGCAAACACACGCTGGGGGAGAACATTGCTGACATGGGGGGGCTCAAACTTGCCTACTATGTAAGTGTGCCTCCCCTGCACGCCTACCCTGGGGTGTCACAGCCTCAGCAGTGCCATGGGGCCACTGCTAATGCCATCCCTACTGAGGGGGAGCAGGAGACCACCCACCCCAGCTTGCCCCTTGCAGCAGGGAGCGGGCCTGGTCCAGCTTGATGGTTGATGGGGGACTCTAGGAGGAGGTTTGGGACAGGTTTTGGGGGGCATCAAAGCTGTGCTGAGGTCACCCCTTGCTCTCCAGGCCTACCAGAAGTGGGTGCGGGAGCATGGCCCCGAGCACCCCTTACACCACCTGAAATACACTCACGACCAGCTCTTCTTCATCGCCTTCGCCCAGGTGAGCCCCTGTCCTCCCCACACATGGCACATACCAGTGTCAGGTCATCACCCCGTGTGGGACTGGTGACCTTGAGGGACAGGGCACCACCCTAGTCTGCCGGCAGTAAGAGGGGCCATTGTGCCTTGGTGGGTGCTGGGACCCCCAGGGGGTGTCGGACCTTGGATGCCCCATCTGGATGACCCACAAGAACCTTTCACACCCACAGAACTGGTGCATCAAGCGGCGATCCCAGTCCATCTACCTGCAGGTGCTGACTGACAAGCACGCCCCGGAGCACTACAGGTACCAGCCAGCCCCAAAACAGGGGGGAACAGCAGGTGCCAGTCTTCCTTGCATCTGGCAGTGCCATGCAAAGTGGGCTGGGCACCAGGATGGCACCATAAGGCTCTGGTGGGCATCCCAGGGGCAGGGTATGGGGTGCTGCTGGCGTGAGCTGGTGTCCCGAGTAGGGCACGTGGTGAGGGTTGTGGGGGGTGTGCCCAGCTCTGAGTTTCTCCTCTCTCCCGGCAGGGTCCTGGGCAGTGTCTCGCAGTTCGAGGAGTTTGGACGGGTTTTCCACTGCCCCAAGAACTCGCCCATGAACCCGGTGCACAAGTGCTCAGTGTGGTGAGGTCAATCCCACCCCAGCAGACTGGCATCCCCCATTCCCATCCCTGCCCATGTGCCACCCTATGCCCACTCCCCTCCTTCTCCTGTCTCCCCCCCTACTCCCCAGGCAAAGGGGGCACCCCCAGGTGATGCAGGGGGTCACTCCCCCAAAGACAGGCACCTGCTGAAGGCGGGGTGGGGGGTGGAGGCAGCAGGGAGACACTTGGGGTGGGCATGAGCTTCTGCCCAGCGGCAGCTCCTGCCCATTCCCTTCCTACACTCCGCCCTGTGAACTTGGGGGGTTCTGAGTCCCTATGGAGGAATGAGGTGATGTAGGGTATCCCCTCAGGCAACTGTGTACCCCCTCTTCTGTCCACCCACCCCAAACCCTTCACCCAGCCCTACCACATCCAGCCCAGTGCTGGCTGGGACAGGGAGAGTGAACCAGAGATGCTATAAGACTGCCCCATGCCCAAAGCCCACCAACCCTGTGCCCTCCCCATCACCCCCTGTGCCAGCCCCATCCTGTCCCTGCATCAGCCCTGCCAGCAGGTGGGCACAGCCAGCAGGGTGGGTGATGCCAGCCTGCTCTGGGACCGCGGGGACATGGATGCCCGCTGTATTTTTCGCTGCTGTTTCTGGTCAATAAAGTGCTGGATATGCTGGGTGGGTGCAAGGGGCTGTAGCCAGGGGCCGGACAGCACCCCCAACTCTGCCTGTACAGCACAGGAACCATCACACCCCAAATTTATTGACCACTGAGCACCCCACATGGTTGGTGTAGCCCCTCCCCGCTGCCTGCAGTGTCCAGAATTTGGTGTCCCACAGCTGCCACATCTGGACTGGGGATGCTCCAAAGAGCTGCTGGCCACCTATGGCTGCTGCAGAAATGGAGAGGGAGGGCTGCAGGTCCCGCAGTACCTGTGGTGTGCCCCGGAGCTGTGGGGTCTTCCTCTTCCGGTCAGTGGAAGAGGGGCAGGAGGAGGGTGGGCAGGAGCAGGGCCAGGGAGGTAGCATGGGTGCCAGGGGCAGAGTTCCGCTGGCGGCAGTTAGTATAGGGCTCAATGCAGGCAGCATAGGCCATGACGTGGGCCACATAGGTCTCCTCCTGCACCCCATGGAAGAGGTGGGCCATGGGGCCCTTGGCCAGGATGGCTACATCCTCACCGCCATGGGTCTCTGAGTCAAGAGGCACAGCCGCCTGCTGTCTGTAGTCGTCCTGCCCTGGAGAGGGGGTAAAAGGTGAGGGGGCCAGTGGTGGCCCCCTAGCCCTATTCCACCACCCAGCCATGGTCCCTATGCCCTTACCAGCTATGTCATTGTTCACATCGGGCCGTGGAGCGCCTGGGTAACCTGGCCCATTCCCATAGAGGATGGATGTGTAGTTCTTACCATCCATGGCTTTGCTGGGGGCCACACCTGGAAAGGGGGTGATGGAAAGGGAGAATCAGACAAGAATCCCCCCATATTACCCCTTTGGCTGCAGCTGGGGTGCCCTGGAGCTGGCAGTGGCCAGCATGGGGCCATGCCCTTTGCAGAGTCCTACCGAAGATGGAGGAGCCGCGCAAGGTGTAGCCACCGAAGGAGAAGACGTGTGAGTGGTCAGCAGTGATGACAGTGAGGGTCTCCTCCTCGTTGGTCAATTTGCCTGCCCGCTCAATGGCCCAGTCGAATTCCACTGCCTCCGTCAGCGCCTTATGGGCTTCACCATCGTGGTGGCCATGGTCAATTCTGCCACCTGCAGGTGGGCACCCATGGTGGGATGGGGACCAACAGCAGCACCCCCAACTCATAGCCCACCCCAGGATGTAGGATCCCCCCTCTGACCTGCCCCAGAGGCACTGGCCCTGACTTACCTTCCACAAAGAGGTAGAAGCCATTGGAGTTCCTACTCAGGATTTTGATGGCCGCCTCCACCATCTCGGTGAGTGACGGGTCCAGGGTGGTGTTACGCACCAGGTTGTATTTCATGTCCCCAGGTTCAAAGAGACCTGGGAGGGGACACATTTGGTACAGCCTTAGTGTCTGCCTGGGTCCTAGTGCCTGCCAGGTTCTGGTGTGGGGGACATTTTTTACCCATCAAATATTTCACTTTAGGGTCAGCAGCGGCAGCCAGCATCTCTGTCTTGTTCCAGACATAGCGGGCATCCTGCAGGTAAATCCCATGGGGGGTCATGGGGTGCCTGGTCCCATGCCTGGGGCTGGTAATCAGAGGACTGTCCTGCCTTGTGTCACCTACCGTCCGAGACGTCAGCCACTTGTCTATGAGGTTATTGCCATCCTCGCGTATCCCATTCTCTGATGGGTGGTTGGGATACTCGGGGTCTGCTGTCCCTGTGGGGGTCATGTATTTCCGACCACCTCCCAGGATCACCTGGAGGGGATGAGACAGGCACAGCATTAGCAAGGGGTGCCTGGAGCGGGCATCTGCCCCGGGGCAGGGATCTGCCCTTGCATTTCAGCCCTGATGTGCTCACATTGATGTTGACATTGTGGACCAGCTGCCAGGCGATGTCCTTGCAGCCCTCACGGCGGGCGTCCATGGGCATGCTGGCATCTGCATACCAGTTGCGGTCCACCACATGGGCGTAGGTTCCCGCGGGCGATGCGTGCTGCACCCGCGTCGTCGTCACGATGCCCACTGCCTTCCCTGCCATCCCCAATTCATCAGGGTCCCCATGACCGGTGAGGGTACAGGGTCCCCCACCACTGAGCGCTGGGGTACTCAGGATAGGGGGCCAGCCCCAAACTTGATGCCCCATGTCCCTGCAGGGTCACCCTCTAGCCTTGCTGCCCCATTCCCCCCTTACCAGCTTTCTGGGCTCGCTCCAGCACTGAGATCACCTCGTTGCCTGCTGTGGTGTTGCACTGTGAGAAGCGGGCGGCAGCGCTCAGCCCTATTGTCTTGTAGTTGCCCTTCACACCGCAGAGGTAGGCTGTGGCTGTCCCCGCACTGTCGGGGACCTGCCGGTCCACATTGTAAGTCTGCCGAGGACACATGCCAGGCTCAGGGCAGAGGGCAGTTGACAAAGGCACCCAGAGAGCTAGCCCCAGCCCCAGGCACCCCTTGCCGTGGTCACTCATGCCTGAGGGCATGTGTGGGACCCCATGCAACCCACACTCACATCCGCAGGATGCTTCCGTGCCAGCAGCCCCATGGGCATTGCCCTGGCCCCGTGCCCAGCATCAGCCTGGCCCCGTGCCTGGCATAGCAGGGATTTACCTTGGAGAGAGCCACATACGGGAAAGCATCCAGGGCAAGGGGGGTCTCAGGGCCCAGCTTCCCTTGCTGCTGACCCTTCAGGATGCGAGTGGCCGTGATGGTGGGGACCCCAAAGCCTGGGTGCAGAGAGAGGGTCCTGGTCACCCTCTGGACTGGATGGTCTCCCTACACCCAGCTCCCTAGGGCAGCAGTGGTGCCAGCCTGCCTGCTGGGTGCACCAGTGGGACTCACCATCCCCGAGGAACAAGATGAGGTTTTTGGCTTTTCTTATCCTGGGCTGGGTATTGTAGGCAGCCTCGATGGCTGCAGCCGCCTGGTTGTTCCAGAAGGATGGCTTCTCTTCTTCCGCTGGTACGGGGCAGCACCCGTCAGTCCCAGGTCACCAGCACCCACATCCCTGGGGCACCCTCATCCCAGGTGTGTTAGCTCCCTGGGCACCCCTATGCTAGCACCTTCTGACATGGACTGCATGAGTCAAGGTGCTGTTTAGGGTGGGAAAAGGCCATATGGGCTTGCATCTACTGCCCTGCCTGAGGGTCCTGGGGCAGTAAAAAGGGACATGATGGAGTAAATTATTGGGCAGGTGGGACGGGGCTACACCCACAGAGGGGGAAGTTACAGGCACTTCCCCCAGCCCCCAAGCCCAGAAGCAAGCAGGAACCTGACCCCAGAGGGGAAAACTGCCTCTGGTGTCCAGAAGATGGGATAAGCCTCATTAACCCTTGCAGAGCTGGACAGCCCCATGTCCCCTCCCAAAGCCCTCCCTGTGGCCAGACAGGCTGGTGCTCTCACGAGTGCCCCCATTTCCCTAGGGCACCCACTGCAGCCAGCCGGGCAGCCATCCCCATCCTTGTCCCCACCTGGGATAACAGCAGTGCTGAGCCCTGCCCAGAGGCCCAGGCAGAGGATGAGGGATGTCAGGAGGTGCATGGCGAGATCCAGTAGCCCAACTCTGCTGGAAGCGTCTCCAGCTTTAGCAGATCTGGGGAGGAACTTTGGACTGGGATCTACCCTTGTGGGGTACGTGGAGAGGTTTGGCACATTTCCAATAGCCTGGCATCCTGCCGGGAAACTGGCTCAAAGGCCATGGGGATGGGCTGCAGGCACCTCCTTATTGCTGCGTGGGCAGACTTGGGGCAGAGACGCAGGGGGTAAGGCAATGGGCAGTGCTTGGTGGGTGTTGCTGCTTACCTTGGCTGTGGTGCGGTGGTGCCAGGCAGGGGGATGCCCTGGCCCAAGGTACCACCGGCAGCACTGAGCATCAGACCTGGGGCAACAAGGGTACTGGGAGCACCTGGAGGGTCACTCATGTGCTGAGAAGCCCTGCTCTTTGCTCAGTGCTTTCTTGAGCAACAAGTCCACCGATCTGGACTAAAAGACCACTCCTTCCTCAGCCCTTGCTGGGAAGGTACGAACCCTTGTATATTGTGCCCCAGCCTGGCAAAGCTGGAGTGGAAGTGGCCTCCCATCACCCTGATTTCATCATCTTCTTCACCCCAATGCCTCCATTATTGGTCCTAGGGACAGAACTAGGAGCTGCAACCACCTGGGGAAACTGAGGCAAGGGCAGCACCTTAGGCAGTAACCACAGCTGCAAACCCTCCCAAGGCAGATGGAGATAAACAACTCAGGCTTTATTGCATCCCTTGATCCCGGCCACAGTGGAAAAACAGCTGCCAAGAGTCTCATAGGGATGGCCAGGGGCAGCCCATGGTGGGCCAGGCAGCCTGGGCTGCTGTGGGGCTTGGCCAGCGCTCTCAGCCCCCCACCATGTGAGCAGCCATGCAGAGGGCCAGGAGGGCGAGCAGGGTCTGTGGGGAGCTCTGGGTGCCACGGGAGGCCCTGCGGGCTGTTCCGCACCCAGGCTCAGTGGTGTAGGGCTGGAGACAGGCGGCATAGGCCATGGCATGGGCAATATAGTGCTGCTCCTGCACCCCGTGGAAGAGGTGGGCCATGGGGCCCTGGGCTAGTACCACCACATCCTCCCCGCTGTGGGTCTCCGAATCCAGGGGCACTGCTGCCTGCTGCCTGTAGTCCTTGTCCTCTGCAGAGGTGAAGGAGAAATGAGGCTGGGGGCAGTGGGCTCCCCTACCTGTGGCAGGGAGGGGGCGCAGCTCCCATCACCCATCAGGGTGACTCCTGCCCAAGTGACTCCTGAGCCACCTGGTGGCACAGGAACCACATGCAACAGGCCATACCTGTGGGATGCTGCCCCCAGTCACTCTGCCCCCCCACCCCACCCCAAGCAGACTCCTACCTGCAGCCCGGAGGCTGACATCTGGGCGGCCCCCATCACGGATGCTGTAGCCAGGACCATTGCCATAGAGAATGCTGGTGTAGGCTCGCTTGTCCTTGGCTTTCTTGGGAGCCAGCCCTGGCACAGGGAAAGACATTGTCACCCCTTGTCCTAGCTAGGTAACTCTCCCCAGCTCTCTGCCTTGGCCAGCTCAGCCTCTGGTGGGAGCAAAAGGGGAAGGTGAGATGCCCACTGCCCCTCCCTGAGGCCCACCAAAGATGGAGTTGCCACGCAGCGTGTTGCCCCCAAAAGTGAAGACATGGGAGTGATCAGCTGTCACCACGGTCAAGGTGTCAGAGGGGGAGGTGAGCTCGCCTGCCCTTGCCACTGCCCGGTCCATCATGACTGTCTCCATCAGTGCCTGCTTGGCCCGGCCACTGTGGTGGCCATGGTCAATCCGGCCACCTGCATGGAGAATGCAGTCATCACCCTCTCTCTGGTCCCCTGGAATGCTCACCCACTCCCAGGACCCACATCCCACCCCAGCTCCAGCCACACTGCCCGCCTGGGGCTACTCATCTTCCACAAAGAGGAAGAAGCCATTGGGGTTCTTGCGAAGGATGCGAATGGCCTTTTCTGTCATCTCCACGATGGAAGGGTCTGTGGAGGTGTTGCGGTTCAGCTCGTACTTCATGTCCTTGGGCTCAAAGAGGCCTGTGGGAGTAGGGCAGGTGGTAGTCCACTCTGGGGCCACTTCATGCCCCTACCAGCACCCCTGGATTGGGGAGAAGGAGCAGGTATTGCCAGTGGTGCAGGCAGTGATGCTCTTACCCATCAGGTGGCTCACGGAGTCATCCTCAACAGCGTCCAAGCCCTTCTTGTCCCAGACATAGCGGGCACCCTGCCAGCGAGAACAGAGTCAGTGCCAAGGGATGCGTGCCCCATGTCTGGCATCACACCTCTTCTACCCTGGCACAGTACCTGCTTGGCACTCAGCCATTCGGCAATCAAATCCACGCCATCCTTCCTGGTGCCATTCTGAGCTGGGTCCTCTGGGTACTCAGGATCCGGGGTCCGCTTGGGGGTCATGTACATCCGCCCGCCACCCAGGATCACCTGCAGGGGAGCTCAGCAGACCCTCCCAAGGTCCCTGGTGTCCCCTCCCTCCTTCCCTCCTCCCTCCCCAGCTCACGTTGATGTCTGTGTTGTGTACCAGCTGGTAGGCAATGTCCTTGCAGCCATCCCGCAATGCATCCTTGGGCATGTTGGCATCAGCATACCAGCTCCGGCTGGCTGAGTGGGCATAGGCGGCCCCGGGGGACGCGTGCTGCACCCGTGTGGTTGTCACGATGCCCACCGACTTTCCTGCAGCATGGGCAAGGGTCCATGGGTGTCCACCCAGCCCTGCACAAGCACAGGATGGCCATGCCATGGCATGTCAGGCTCTGTGCCCCGTACCCGCCAGCCTGGCCCGGTGCAGGATGGAGTCCACCTCATTGCCAAAGGTGGTGTGGCATTTGCCATAGACAGCTGCTCCACTCAGCCCCAGCATCTTGGCATTCGCCTTCACCCCGCAGAGGTAGGCTGTGCCCGTGCCAGCGCTGTCAGGCACTTGCCGGTCAATGGTGTAGGTCTGGAAGCAACAGGGGGTCAGTGGGCTTTCAGATGGGCAACAGGGCCAACCCTGGTGGCTGCCCACTCACCTTAGCCAGAGCCATGTGGGGAAAGGTCTCCATGGCCAAGACACTCTCCTCACCCGAGCCACCGGCCAGTTGCCCCTTGTAGATCCGAGCTGCTGACATGGTAGGCAGCCCCATGCCTGCAGGCACAGCGAAACCATAGGGTGGGAAGGGGCCAGGACCAGGGACAGTCCTGCCTTTCCCAGGCATTGCCACAGGAACAGCCTGAGAGGAAGGGAGCTGCACCAGTCGTATCTTCTCAACAGCCCTGGCTGCTGTAGAGCTGGGGCCTGGCTGAGACCCAGCGAACTCACCGTCACCCATGAAGAGGATGATATTTTTGGCCCGTTGTGCTGTCGGTTGCAATGCCAGGGCCAACTCCAGACTTTTCCTGGCCCCTCTGTTCCAGTAGCCCGGGGTCTTCTCTGCGTCTGGAGGCAAGAGCAGAGCTGGGGATATGTAGGGGCACTGGGCACCCTGAAGGTGGGCATCTCCACCCAAGGCTCTGAGGCCCCTCCATGGGGGCCTTGGAAGGCCCAAGAGCCTTTCGGGGATCAGCCCAATCTTTGGCAACCCCAGGACTGCCCTGGGCCCATCTGGGACAGGGGGAAACAGAGGCATAGTTTTTAAGGGAAGTTCCTTGTGCCTCTTGGCATGAGGTCCCTGAGCCATCAGTCCTCCATGGTGAACACGCCATGTCTAGGCAACTGTGTCTCTCAAGCCACTTGACCCAAAGCTACTGCCAGGGGGTGAGGGGACAGTGGGGTTGGCGAGGACAGAGACAGGGGACAGGGACACAGCCTGCTTTGGTGGAGGCTGAGAGAAATCCATTCAAAGGTTGGGTGGCCTGGTGGGGCCACCAGGACGCTGAGGTGGCCAGGAGGGTTTACCTTTGCTGGTATCGCATGTGGAGGTGACAAGGTCCCCAGAGACCTCCAGGGAAGTGGCACCAGCCCCAGTGCCCCCCACCAAAGGCTCCTACTCACCCTGTCCCACATGTCCCCTCTCACCTGAGGCTGCAGCAGTGATCTGGGCGAGGAGGCAGAGTAGAAGGCAGGTTCCAGGGGAGAGTGGCTGCCCCATGCTGCCCACCCTGGTTCCCATCCCGAATTCTGCCTGAGTCCAGGGCAAGGTGACAGCCCTTTATGGCCCTTCCTTGTCCTGCTGGAGGGCTGAGTCCCGCCGCAGGTGAGACGATGGGCTGATAACATTCAGGGACTATCTCCCAGCCCTGCCCAGGGCCCTCCCAGTGTTCCCAGCCTCCCCTGGGGCCATCCCTGCCCCCCACCTCCAGCCTGCCCCAGGGGACCAGGGCACCTTGTGGCCCCCAGCTCCCATGGGGGAGACGGTCTGTGGGACCCTGGGGAGCAGCAGGCAGGGTGCAGGGCAAAGGGCTGTTTTTGCAGACAGACTGAGCTGGGCCACGCTGGATTGGCCTCATTTCCCCTGAGACAAACCCAAGGAGGGGGACACTGAGCTGAAGGGTAGGGGAAGGACATCTTGCCTTTGGTGTCAGTGTCCTCAAGTCCCCTCTCCCAGGGGACACAATCACATGCTGCCTATCGAGCCCTGGTGCAGCCCTTGCCAGCGCACCCCCACAGTGAGATACCTACTGTGGGCAGGGGACAGCTCCATGTCACCAGCACCCAGAACAGAACAGGAGACCCAGGGAGGAGCACGTTGCTCCCACCCTCTCCCACATTCAAAGGTGACATCCATGCATGGTTGCAGGCCATCTGGAAGGGCACTACCAGCAGCACAACCCTTGGAGACTTCAGGTGACCCTGATGACTGTCACAGCTCATCATCTTCTGGGGAGCATGTTGTCCCCAGCCCTGACCATTCCAGGACCCAATCCCCCATTCTGAGCTGGGCAGCCTAGATTTGGCCAGCTCCTGGCTCCTGCACAGGGCAGATGTGTCTATGCCAGGGCCACATCTGTCACCACTGATGAGGCAGAGAAGCAGGGCCCAATCCTCGCCAAACATCAGTCCCTCCACCAGTCGCCACTCATGGCTGCCCATCCCTGCAGGGGTGATGAAGCGGAGGCTGGCGGAGCAGCCCATGACCCCAGAGACATCCTGCATGGCACAGGTAAGGGACACACAGGGACGTGGAGCAGGCAGAGGTGCCTGGAGACTGCAGAGGGGTAGTCAGTCTGTGAGGGGCTGGACACCCTCTTGAGCAGCAGGGAGAAGCAAGAACATGGTGCTGCAGGGTCCCTGAGCTGGGTGAGGCTGGAAGCCATGGCATAAGGGGCTGGAGCAGCACACAGTGGCTCCCCAGCCCAGGGAGGCAGAGAGACCACTTGGATTTCACAATGCCCAAGAAGCAGCAGGGGAAGGCAGGGGAAGGCAGGGGGCTGCCTGGGAGATGAGTTATTGCTGGGATTCCCAGCTGAGGGAACATGGAGGAGACAAAATAAAGCCTGCGCAAGCCCCGCAACACGGCTGCTGACCCAGCTTTTATTACACGACACACAACCCTCCTGCACGGCCCCATGGCCACATCCCACCACATCCCACCGCATCCCACCACATCCCACCTAGGACAATGGGGCCAGCTCCTCTCTGCTCCCAGGGACATGCATTCCTACTCGGCCCTCACTGCTCCAGGGGACACGTGTCCCCCACTTGGCCCTCACCGCAGCCACCGAGGTGGCTGGGGACAGACACAGCTGCCTTAAACAAACAAACAAAAACAAACAAAAACAAACACAAACAAACACAAACAAACAAACAACAAAAAAAGAAAGCATCACGCTAAAAATATGTGAGAGTCCGACTGCTCTGCCTGGGGCGGGCTCAAGACCTGAGCCCTGCTCCCAGCCGGAGTTAAAATCCAAATCAAATCCAAAATGGCATCACTTTTAAAACTCAAACCCCCAAACTCCTTGTGAGTCCCCTCCGTCACCATCAGGCACCGGTGTGGGGACTGGGAGGTGAGGAACTATCGGCAGCGGGGAGCAGGCACAGCCTGGGGTGCTCACTTCTCCGAGCCCGGTCTCTTGAGCAGGGCACTGTACTTGAGGGGGATGCTGTCCGATGTCAGCACGACCTCCACCAGCGTGAAAATGGTGATCACCTTCAGGGAGGGAGAAAGACAGAGAAGAGGGTTTTTCAGGTGGTTTGGCATCACATCAGGATTTGCTTAGAGCCAAGCTGGCTTTTGCTGCCTCTGCTGCAGCACCCATCGGGAGCCAGGGAACAAGGCAGGACAGCTTCAGGTAACTCTGCTGGGATGCCAAGTACTCCTGGGGCTGGAGCTGGATGCAGCATCTTCATGGGCTGGGCTGTGAAGCCAGCCAGAGAACCAAACTGACCTAAATGAATCTCCCAAAACATCCTAAGAGCCTGATCAGGTTCCAGTCTCATTCCCCACACAATCTGGGATGGAGCATGGGTGATTGTGCCCTCAGCTTTGTGTTCCAACCTCCCATAACACCTGCCCATGTCTCCCCTCTCCAGCTGGACAATACACATCATCCCTTGATGAGGCAACTTGGCCAAGCACCAATGGTGGGCTGCGGTGAGAAGGGTTTTCCACATGATGCTGAGCGGTTTCTCAGCATCCCACAGGGTGGGAACGACACCTTCCCATGCCCCTCCAAGCAAGAAGAGACCCACAATGGATGAGAGAGATGCAAGGGAATAAAGGACCCAGAAAATTAATCTCTCCTGTTGAGGAACATGCTGCCTCCTGCTGCCACCTCCCCAGTCCCCTGACTCCTTCTCTTCATTCAATTGCATGGATTAGAAGTGTAGAGCATCGATCAGGTCTATCCACAAGGCACAGCTAATGGGCTGGCTGGGACACCGGGAAGGGCCATGGCCAGGCATTTGGGGACTGTGCTACGGCAGGGCTGGATGGGGCCACCTGCTTGGGGTTGGTCCACAGGAGGAGCGGGCACAGAGCCACCAGCATAACCTTGTCATATCCTCCCCAGCCCATCCACTGCTGGCTGCTCCAGATTAATCACTCAGAGCAGGAAAATCTCATTGAGACTTAAATGCATCAAAGTGGCCAGCGAGGAGCAAACCATAGGGAAATCCTTTTGCAGATGGCTGCCCAGATAGCTGCTGGCTGTCTACCACCAGCCCCTGCCTGACCCAGCTGGCAGGAGCACAGGGGGTGGTGGCCATGGGACAGCCTGGGGGAGTCAAACAGGGATTATCAGGGCTCTGCCTTGCAATCTTGCCCTATCCTTTTTGCTGAACCACCAAGGAACAGCAGAATTTCACATCAAATCCCTTGAGTCTCAGATCTACTTAATGCTCAAGGACTGAGGTATTAATGCCCACTGAGATTGTAGCCATCTCCTGAAGCTCAGGGAGAGATAGGGGCAACAGGTCCCCTCTGCAGCAGGGCTGGCCAGCCCAGACCCCTGCACAGTTTCCCATAAACAGCCTTCCCCAACATTCCTGCTGCCTGACTGGGCTGAGTCAAACTGGGAAGCAGAGGCCAAGTGCCTCAGCCAGGTGGGCAGCTGGTGGTGCTTGGTGCCACAGGGTGTCCGGGTGACATCTTCCATGGCTCAGCATGGCTCCCAGGGATCTGGCTCATCCCAGGGCTGGAGATTTATAGACTTGGGGATCTGCTGGCTGGGAGGACAGCTCAGAGCCTGCTCCCAGAGGAGGGCTCCGGTGTTTTCTTAGGAGGTGTGGAGGGTTCATGGAGGAGTCTCCTCTACCGCCGAGTGTTTTTTTAACCAAAACGGGCCCTGCTCATGCTGGGGCATCATTTTTCATGCAGGTCCCTGCTAGGGTGTAAGTGATACCCGCTCCTGCAGGAAAGGAGGAACTGAGGCCACTTCGGGTTGTGTCCAGGGGGTTTCTCTCAGCCAAGCTGAGAAAGGAAAGCTCAGCTTCAAAGGGAGGGAGGCCTGCAGAAACCCCTGCAGCACTGACCACTATACCTGCCCTGGGAAGGAAAGGGGTCCCCAGGACATGCACCATTCCAGCTGGGGGGTGAGCCAGTCAAGTACTGGGAGTCCTTTTCACTCCCAGTGAAAAGGGTGGGTTTTGCCGGGCTTGGATGGAAATGGGGTTCAAGCGCAGAGCCTCTGGGGTGGAGCAGGAGAGGCTGGGATTGAGCCCTGCTGTCCCCACCCAGACAGCAGACAGGGATCAGAGCAGTCAACACAGCTGTGATTTTATAGTGACACCAGCCAAAAGATGGCAAAGAAGCACCACTTAATCAATCAAGCCAGACAAATGCGATCACTGCCTTTGATTGAGTTACCAAGTGAATAGGTGACAGAGACACAAGGGACAGATCTCTAGATGCTGTTAAGCCATTTGACACTGCATCTCAGGAAGTCTGACTTAAAAACTGTGATTCAACCCTATCACAGGGATGGAAACCCAAACAAAGAGCTTGCAAGTGAGGGGGCAAGGTATACCAGGATAGGGGGAAGGGTCTAGACAAGCGCTGCCTTAGGCTTGATCTTACTTAACATCTTCATTGATGATCTGGAAGAAGGAACTAAACAGCATGCTAATTCAATTCCTGGAGGAAACTGAATTAGAAGGCAAGGCACACAGCAGGCAGGGCAGAGTCTGAAGGCTGTGGAGAGGTCAGATGCAGGGACAGGGAAGAGATGGAGACCGGCCATATGGCAGAGGAGGTTGAAGCTGAGGTTGGGCCTACTGGGGAGGGGACACAGAGGGACAGCTGGACCTGATGGCCTGCGAGGTGGTCCTTTCTCCCAGAGCTGACCCTGTAGAGACCACACAATTCACCTGTTGCACACATCCTCCATGTCAGCCCCACGGTGTTGTGAGCCTGTCCCACACTGAAGACTCTTACCTGGGGCACAGATTTCTCCTCCAATGTCTCCGGCTCCCACATGAGTGTCAGCTCTGGCTTCCTCCCCACCTTCTGGAAGTGGAACCCCAGCAAGGGCAGTGCCTGCAGGCAGGTAGAGTGTTGGGAAGAGCAGTGGCCCTGGCAACATCCCCCCACTCAACTCTCTCCCTCCACTTTGCCTGTGGATGGGAATGATACTGCTTTTGCCTGGCACGCTGCCTCTGCAGCTCTTTAACAACCTGGATGCAGCAGCCTGTGAACCTGAGCCTAGCACGTAAATCAGGGGCTGCTGTGATACACAAACAACCTACATATCATGCTATATGTCCTGTTTAAAGATGTCATTGCCAGCTATATAACCAGGTTATTAAGAGAAGATGCTGTCACTAACTGCAGGTGCTGGCCTACAGTGGTGCTGTCACAGCCCCAGATATACTGTCTGATTAAATGAAATGAAAACCAACCTCTCTCCCCGTCCTCGCTTCGGCACCGTGTCCCCCCAGATCTGCCTTTTAACTAGACCAGATCACTCCCAGCACATAGCAGGAAGAAGCTGGTCCTTGGAAACTGGGCTGCTCCAGATTCTCCCAGCCCCTTGCGCCTGCCCAGGGCCAAGAGATGGAAGGGAAACCTCAGGAAGGCTCCCTGCTCCCGGCCAGCCTGGCTCAGGCACAGCTCTGCAGGGCTGGCACAGGAGGGCACCAGGACAGCCACTGCCTGCAGTGATGCCAGGCTGCTGCTGCAGCCCTTTCCGGTGAGGCAGTGTTGGCGCGATCTCACCCTGATGAGGTACTTACGTTGCAGTAGATACGCTTCTGGACTCCAAACTTGAGCACGAGGACATCAAAGGCCTCGTTCAGGACACCCATTACCATGGCCTCTGACTCCAGAGGACCACTCTCCTGCCAAGAGACAGAGCTGTCACTACACCAGCATACCCCATCCATCCATCCCCAAGGGGGCCTAGTGTCTCCAGGTCCTGGAGCTCTGGTGGTGATGGCTGCCCAGTGTGTCCCCTCACTGTTTGCCTTCCCCAAGGCCAGCTTGGTGGCCAGGTAGCTTTTGCATGATGTTATCTAGGCTGAGTGTTCATGGAGAAATCCAGAGATGCCTGGGGGGAAGATAGTCTTGGTTTTTACCCTGACAAAGATGCTGAAAAAGAGGTCTGCGCTGAGCTCCTGCACCCTCTTGGAAGCCATCTTCCGGTCATTGCAGTGATCTGCCTGTCTCTGGATGGCTTCTTTCTCCATCTTGATGGGGGAGCTGGCACCTGGGAAGGGGACAAGCGACAATGACATGCCTATGCCTATGCTCCCTCCCACTCCAGAGCCACAACATGGCACCCTGGACCCAGATTGCCCAGCTCACCTCTGTCTCCCCATTATTTGAGGTCACCCACATGCCAGGGAGCTGCCCTGTGGGATGCAGACTCCCAGCACCCACCCCCTGTGGCTGGCAAGGCAGGAACCTGGGAATCCTGCTTGTGCTGGCCACAGCCACCCCCTCCCCTGGCAGCACCCAGAGCTGCTCCGGGTGGCACCCACCGAGTGAGGCAGAGAGGAGCCGGTGCACCATGACATCTGCGTAGCGGCGGATGGGTGAGGTGAAGTGTGTGTAGAAGGGCACGTTCAGGGCGTAGTGGCGGAAGAGGGTCTCGTCCTCCAGGACACCAGTGCAGAAGTAGAGAGCCATCTGAAATGGGGGAGAAGGGGGAAGAGAAGGGGTAAGCAAGGATGGTAGGAGGACCCTGCACAAGGCTGGAGGAGTCTGGGTTTGCCGAACAGAGCTCCAGCAGCTGATGGTCCTTCACCTGCTGCTCAGTTCGGGCTGGACAAGGACAAGATGGGTGCTGCAGGAACTCAGCAGAGAGCAAAGGGAGCAAAGCCGCTGCAGGGAGATGCTGGCTGGCAGCTGACCTTGCCTGGCCCCAAAGATTCCATCAGCTTTCACATCACACATATATTTATTTTTAAATATAATGTATGTGTGATGTGAAACTGTTTAAGCAGTTTTCTGCATCTGCTCAGGCCCCAGGCTCATTCGCCATGCCTCTGCCTTCCAGAGGAGAGCCCAGTCTGCCCTTTGCCCACCACGGATGCTCTCCCAACAAGGGGTCTTGCAGAGCAGTTCCCATGCCAGGGTCTGGGTCTGGCTGCAGGCTTCATGCACCTGTTGCATCTGCCTGGAGAGCACTGAGACCTGGGATGAGTGGCTCCTCCATTCACTGAGGAGGAGAAGACAGCCCTGCTGTGATCCCTTGCTGCTCCATCCCATGATGGCAGCTGGGAAGCCGAGCGTCTGGACTGCCCAGCTAAACCAACACTGGAACCACTGTGGCACTGAGCTGCCCAGCAGCCTCTTCAGCAAGAAGCTCTCCTGGCTGTGCTGCCCCTGTTATCCCACCTTACAGCTTTTAGTTCTACATCTGTGAAACACCAGCCCTCGGGGCTGGAAAAACAAGGTGGCTGAGCCCGGGGAGGCAGGGAGGGGAGGCTGTGTGGGTCAGGGGGGTTGCAGCAGGGTCACAGCACAGTGGCGATTGAATGAACCCGTTTAAAAATAAGAGCAAGTGACTTAAAAAAAACAGGAGTAGCCAGCTCTGATTACAGAGCCGTCCTAGGATCCTGGGTTTGGGCAGCTGCATCCTCTGCTCTCCAGCCCAGCGGCACAGCCAGCTCCTGCTGAGCAGCAGCGCAATGATCCGGGCAAGTAAATAGAGCAGGTTAAAAAAAGCAGCATCAGTCCCGGCCTTATTATGAGACCCAAGAGCTTGGATAGGAGCCGTGGTGGCTGCCAATTTCCACAACCCAGAATTAAATTGTTTCTGATGGACTCCATGAAGTACGGTCTACACTCAATTAGCTCAGCTCCCACCAAACAAGGCTCTGCGTGGTTGGGCAGGGAGACAGGCTGAGCGCTGGAGGCTGCTGCGGGAGGTGAATGTCCTTGTGCAGACAGACAGCATGGAATTACAGGGGGTTTACAGCCCCTCTGCCAGGCTCTCAGGCAGAAGGGAAGAAGGTCCCTGCAATGGCAGGCAGGTAGAGAGCAGAGCATACCCGTTTGATGGTACAGGTCAAAACCCCTGCTATGAGAAAGGGTTCATCCCTTCCCAATGCCCCCCACCTTGTTTTAACTTAGAAAAGATGCTGAAAGTCCCATGCTGCTTGCTGTTGCCTCGGGCACTTCTTCCTGATATATATACTGGCCAAACCCAGCTGCTATTGGGTCCAGCACCATCTTTGACAGCCTGTTGGCAGCTCATGACCCTTATGAGGCTGGCATCAGCTTGGGTATCACAGCAAAAATACTCCTGTGGGCTGTGGCAAGCTCACACACTGCAGGGAGCCCAGTCCGACACATATCTGATACCTGTTCTCACCACTGTGACAGCAACACCCAGTGACACCAGCCTGGCATCGAGCAGATGTTTTCTCATTAACAGATTTGACTTACAAGTGGTCTCAAATCCCCAGGGTTTGCTGCAATCCCTGGAGAACCGCGAGGAGCTTGGAAATAAATCAGCCCCGGTCGACTAGGGGCGGCTTTTGCTCTCACGGACAGATTGAATCCCCGAGTGACTGAGCCCCTGAAAAATGATATGTCGCTGCTCCTTCATCTGTTACGAGGCTCCTGGCATGGCAATCCAGGCGCTCCCCCAGACACATGCATTACCACTTGCTTCCCATCTCCCTCCTCCTCCAAGAAGCTGATGTCTTGACCACCAGCGTGCAGCAAAGATGGAAGATGCAGACTCAGTGCGACCATGGGTTAAATCTGTGAGCAGCTCATTTTGGCTGATTTAACTGCAGCCTTGTCCCTGAAACACCAGCTTTATCACTGGGAGCTGCAGTGCATGCAGGGATACAGGTGACTCCACCGTGCCCTGGACCCAGACAGTCTCGCCACACCATCTGTCAGAGAAATGGCCCCGTCTTTGACACAGGCACAGGCCTGGTGTGGCTGCTCTGCAGCTGCCAAGGCTCAGATCCGTCCTGAGAGACTGTGGTGTCCAGGGACATGGGCAGGATGGGGCCAACTCTCCCATCTGCTCTAATACTGGTAGCAGGCAGCAAAAAGTCCTCCTCCCAAGGGAAAGCTCCTTCCACTCAGTAGCTGCCTGCCCTTTCAGAGGGGCACTGACACGGCTTTCAACTACCCATCCTTTCCATTCAGCAGCTGAACAATGGTGGGAATCAACTGTTCAGGATTTTGGGGAGCTGCAAGTTCACCCTGCAGTGAGTGTGGTGAGGGACCAGAAACCACAGAGAGCAACACTGATGTTTCTCACTCCTGCAGTGCCATGGTGCTTCCTTATGGACTGGAGGTCATATGGATCCACCACCATGCGTACATTCTGGGTCATACGGATCCACCACCATGAGTACATCCTGGGTCAGACTGGAAGGCAGCCCCAAAGACTGGGGCTGTGAGTGCCTGCTCATCTGGCTGAGGGCTTTGGGCAAGTCTGAAAATCCATTTACAAGCTAAACAATAATTCAGCAAATGGTCAACTGCACAAGCTCACGCCAGGATCAAGACAGATTTCTGCTTCTTCTCATTCATGCAACACTTTCAATAACAGGAGCACACCATCACACGCGGCAATACCATCCTGCCAGGGAATGCTGGCAGACAGGAATGCTGGCAGATGGGAATGCTGCTCACCACCCAGACACTGGCTGCCCTGCAGGGCTGATGGGCTCAGCTGTAAACTGGGTTTTTGCCTGTTATGGGAGCATTGCAGGCAGCAGGTTTTCCAGGTGTAAGTGGACAGCACAGCACACCTGAACACACAGACACCTTGGTCTTCTGATGATGAGATGACTCTAGTTCCTGCCAAAATCACGTCTCACAGAGTATCTCCTTTAAATGTTCCTCTTTCTTCTCCCCTGAACTCTGTCTGGTATCTGTTCTGCAGAAGATTTAATCCCAAAACCTTGATACCTCTTTTGTGTTATGGATCTGACACTTACTCACGGGGCTAAGTCTTAACAAGAGCCACTGGGAGGTATCTCAAAGTACACCCACCCCTTCTCAGACCACAGCCTCAGGAGACCACAGAGGCAAAATTTCAGCAGGTCCCAAAAGATTCATCTTCTCCTTGGTGCCAGGGCAGAACCAAGTTGCCTTCTCCTTGCTCATCCCTCCTACCCACAGACAGCAGGACCAGAGGCAGACCCCAGGGAATGCATGTCACCGGTGCGTTCCCCTGCTAGCACCTTGCACCAGAAAAGGAAGATGTGACAGAAAGGACCAGGACAAGTCGAAGCAGGGCACAAGATCTGGGACAACACAGCCAGCTCCAGAGGACAGTCCCTATACTTTACAGAGCACTCCTGAGCTGGACACATACATGAGGGGGTGATTTACCGAACGGCTTCAGCCTCCAATCCCATTTGCAAGCAAGCATTTAGGCACTAAAGTACAGCAGGACTTCAGGCCACTGATAATGAGTAAATGGAGCAAATAAGCTAATTAGAAGAGTGACAGTCAAATGAGTGATGTTGGGAAGACGATTCATTCCTGCAGTGATAAGCAGGCCACAATAGAGAGACCATTTCAGGAATGTGCCCCTTCTCCCTGTGGGGCAGGACTGCTCTCAGAAGAGGCTGTGCTATGCCCAGCTGCAAAGGAGACAGGCAGATGCTTCATGAAAACTTTTTTTGATGGCAATAAGCCTCCAAATAAGTGTCCTGAGCAGTAGACACACCGAACATGACAATCAGTTTAAGCAGCATAAGCCTCCACTGCAGAGCCCTTCACAAAAGGTCACTTGTTCTAGAGGGAGAACAAAGGGTTTCCAGAGCTTCCCTGCTTCTAAGAGCATGTGAGCAGGCACCATATCATGTTATAAGGCCAGTCCCACACCCCTACATCATCCTCACTCTTGATTCCTTCTTTCGACAAGCTGGGATACCATGGTTTGAAGAAATGACACAGACGTGAACCATGGAGCCCACCACCAGTTCTTCACAGAGCAAGCTGGGTCCCTGTCAGTCTGCAAACATCCCACACGCACCTTCAAGGGGGAAACATCCCAACCAGTAATAACAGGGACCCTCTGGGGGGCAAGAAAAGACTCAGACTGACCCTGCCATCCAGTGAAGCTCTGTTGCCCGTAGGATACCCCCACTGCCAGCTGCCCAGGGCTGGAGGTGCTGGGGGAAGCTGCTGGCAGCCCCACAGCACCATGTTTAAGTGTCCATTCACTCTCCCTTCACCTAACACCCAGCTGGAGTAACGCAGAAGGGGCGAGGGCTGAAGATGGAGCCACAGCAGACAGCTACTGCCAGACGTGTCCACCAGCACCGTGCTTTTCTCACCTGCATGGGCCTGGAGAACATGTTGGTCAGCACTTCTTTCCTGGCTTCAGAGTATTTGTCAGCACCAAATGTTTCATTTAAGCTTTTCTGGAGGAGAAAAGAGAGAGAGAGTATTCAGTGTTGGCTGGTGGTAAGGAGACCCAGGCAGACCTTGCTGGGACAAACAGCAGCTTGTCAGAGCCAAATTCTTCCTCTCCCTGCAAATCTCCTCATAAACCAAAAAGTGCACGTGAAAATGGGGTTTTGCTCTGGTCCCAGCAGCCCCAACAGGACTGCACACATAGTCCTGGACCCACGTCCCAGGGTCAGCAGCCAGGAGCAGCCAGGGCACTGGGACCGCTGTCTCCGTCCCCAGGTGCACAGCATGTGAGAGCACCCATGGCCACTTTCCTGACCTGTGCTTGGCTCCTGTCCAGCTTCTGAGAGCTTCAAAGCAGGGACTAATGGGACTCTGGGGAGACGTGGGTTCAGGACGTCACTGCCTGGGACTAGTGGTGAGGCAGGGCTGAAGGGTTCAAAGTGCAGGAGTGGAGCTGAATACACAGCCCCACGTCTGCTGACATAGCCTCGGTGCGGCCAGCGAGCGGGGAGAGCAGTCCCAGCTGACAGAGGGGTATGCGGGAGGGCAGCAGGGATGGGATTAGCAGAGGATTATCCACAGTCCAGTTGCAGCGAGTAAAGAAAATCCTGGAACCTGCGCTGTGTTGTCCAGCTGGAGTTCAGCCTCAGGACACACTTGGTGGAGGATCAGTCAGATACCTCCCATGCTGCCTGCGTCTGACCTTTCCCAGCACCGCTCTCCAGTCCTTCCCAATCACCCCACTCCCCACCCTGCCCTCCCCGAGACCTTCAGCAGCCCAGACAGAAATAACCCCTTGCAGAGGTACTCTTCCTGCAGTACAGAGCAAACACCCTGCCCAGGGTCTACTGAGAGAAGGCAGAGAAAGGAAATGGGGGTTCCCAGCGAGTGCTCCTGCGATGAAACATCCTTCCCATTGCAGAGGGCAGCACTGGGGTCACTTCAAAGGTCCTCCTTGCTCTGCTCTAAGATCATGCACAACACAGCTGATCAGGGCAGGCTGGGCCACCCTTGCCCAGCGCTGGTGGGGTCAAGAGCGAGTCAGAGAGGTATTTTGTATTGGCATGGGATAGTTGTCAGCTCTTCTGGGGCAGAGAGGGACAGGGAATAAACCACATAGTGCTGTAAACACACCATCACACAGCTGCCAACCCTTTGCCCCCATAGCCACGGCCAGGGCACTCACATGTAGGGTCCCCGCGCTGCTGAAGTCAATGTTGAGGCCAACTTGATTGCAAAACTCCATGAGGTCTTTCAGCAGCTTGGTCTGGGGTGGGGGGTGGCGGCGAAGCAGGGCCTGCTCAGGGAAGGAGCGGTAGATCTGATGGGCCACAGCCATGTTGGCGAGCAGCATGAACTCTTCCACCAGCCTGCAGCACGAGAAAAATAACCCCAGGCCCCAGTTAGAGAGAGGGGTCTCCTGGGAAGCCAAGCCAGTCCATAGTGATGGGAACTAATATGACACGGGGGGACAGGGGAGCAGCTTGTAGTTGCTGTTGGAAGCAAAGATTAGATGTGAGACTGCAGCAAATCCCCCTCCAAATTCTCACTTTCTAGCAGAGGTTTCCCTGGGGACTCAGAGCAAGCAGTCCTGCTGGCGCAGACAAGCAGAAGTCAGTGATAAATTGACAGCTTAAATTAGGATAAAATAATCTCCCTTTAGGTCATTTTATCTCCTGAAATGCTCAACAAGCAAAACAAACACTCTGTGAGAGATATCATGGAAAGCAAACACACATTGCTGTCTTCCCGGGCCAGAGAAAACAGCGAGTCGCTCGCCCCCCCCATCCCCAGTTCGACATGTGTGGTCAAGCCCAGCCGCCCAGCCCGGCCTTTGCACTGGGCTTCCACCCAGAGCAAGATGCAGCACGGCCCCTGAGCAGGGGACAAGCCACCAGCACAGTTCACTGTGGAGCTGTCTCTGGCACCCATACGCTGTGAGGGCTCTGGGGGTTCCTCCATGCAACCTGCAGACTGCTGGGGGTACCCCAGCCTGGGGTGAGCACCAGCTCTGAGCACACACAAATTGAATGGAAGTCTGTGGGGCTTACAGGCTGCACAGAAAAGCAACCCCGGCGCTGGAGATCATCTTCAGAGCGTTTATGGGTTGTGCTACATGCTGTAGGGCTGTGCCACAGGAGACTTGTTTAACAGGGCTCAGATAAGCAAAGAGATGGGCTTAACTGGGCTTCCTGCTATTTGCTGCATATATTCCCAGGGCTCCTAACTGGTGCTAATTGCCAAAAAAGATAAGAGATTTACAGAAGTAACCTCATCCTCTGAGCAATGCCCAAGTGAGCTGTCGCTGATTATGCCAGCTCAGGCCTGTCACTCCTGCAGGCAAAGGAGATTTTGCAGGGCTGGCTGGGGCACCCGGGCTGGACACAGTGGTCTTGCAGGTCCTGGACCCGGTCATCGCTAGCCAAAGCAGGAATGGGCCACCCATCATGTCCCCTGAAACACTGGTTGATGGGCAGATGCTACCAGAAGGCCAAGGGCTGGGTCAGGAGGTGGGCAATGTGCCCTCAGCCCAGCGTTGGAGTAGGGTCTGTACATGTTTGTGATGGGTGACTTCCAAGTTCATTGAGCCAAGCTCTTGCTGCTCCTGTGCAGCTAAGCCAGCAGATGGCAACATCGGTCCCTCTATGGCCACGGCACTGGGGGGCTGCAGGACAGCATGGCCCGAGGGTGCTGGGCACCCCGGCTGAGCAGCCCAAGGGTGGGAGGCAAGACAGTGCACTCAGTGGGTTATAGTACCGCCATCCTCACCACCTGGAGCCAGGTGGTGCCACCAGCTCTCACCCAGCTGTGGTGCTTGCAAATGGCATGTGGGAGTGGTGGCCTGAGGACACCTGTGAGACAGTGCCAGACAATGCACATACTTGGGAAACTCTTTCTGCTCCAGCCAGCTCACACCAGGGCCCAGCAAAGAGCGTGGGCTGTGAAAGGCAGCACCTCTCCTTCCCAGGAGCTGTGGTACAAGGAACAAGGGAGACATTTCCAGCCCCAGCCCCAGCCACACTGATGCACCTGTGGGCTAAGGCTGGCCATGGACTCCCTGTGCCTCCCTCAAAATGTGGCCTCTACAGAGAGCAGGGCAAACTCCTTTTTAAAGACAAAGCCAATAAACAGCCATGAACAGCATCTCCTCTTTGTCACAGGAGCAACGTGCTTATCTCATGACCTGGAGATGAACACCGTAAGCGTGTGCTCAAGCAGCCCCTGCTGTTCTCGCTCCCATTGCACACTGGAGTATGAAGCCTTTACCTGTTACTTCCAGCAACACTGTGGCATGGAGGCAATTTCCACTTGATTAATAAACTCTGTATTTTGGCGCTTGAGGCTTTTCAGTTTTCCTGGGAATATCCTTGTTCTGATATTGCAGGTAGCACTGAGTTGAAGGTCTTGATACCCTCCTGCCAGGGATGCTTTACAGCCAAAGAAAAACTAACAGCACATACATCCTGCTTTCCTTTGTAAAACCCCATCCTCTCTCCCTTCCATACATCCACACCTGGAGCACCATCCCCCAGACAGCATCCAAGGCAGCTCCCATCAAGAGGAGGTACCCAGCACATAGTTGGATTGATTGCGTAGGCAGGAAAATCTTATCAGGAAGCACCCAAGAGCTTTGCACCCATGGCAGGTGACCACAGATATTCAGAGTTAAAAAGCTACTCATTTTGCTCTCTCACCCAAGGCAGGGACAGGCTTTGGGAGATATGGCTTCAATTGGGCTTCTAAGGAGAAGATAACACAGATGAGGTCGGACACCGCCCTGTACTGGGGGAAGAGAAGTCCCAGGACCTGATGGGCTTGTTCATGTCAGCTCAGGTTAACAAACCACAGTGGCCCAGGCAGGGTTGCTGCCCTGTGGGGTGATGCTAAAACACCCTGCAGAGACAGAGGGTCCTTGCCAGCTCTGGATAATCCATGGGTCACAGACCTGCTCCTCACACGCCCCCCGCTGCAGCAGCCCTGCAAGCATGAAGGGGACGAACAGCGTGGGACTGCTCTGTACTAACTCCTAGACAGCTTTGTTTTAAACATCAAGATTCAGCCCCCAAGGACAGGAAGGCAGCTTCCAGAAGGGACAGGTCACACCTGGGCTAATCTAGAGAGTGTGAGAGTCTGCTGGGGTCAGAGCGAGGGGGCTGAGGACAGTGAAGGAGTGTGGCACCTGTGCTCAGAATTAAGGCAGGTCACTGCTTCCACTGAGGAACAGGGTCTGTGGCTCAGGACACAAGGAGGGAGCCAAGATCCACAAAGAACAGCTTAATGTGGCGGTGTCACTGCACCTAAAAGGAAATTTTTATTCCTATGTGGGGCTCACACTGAGACTCTGGATGGGATATTGGAGACTCCAGAGGATGAGCCAGAGCTGGGACAGCCCGTGAAGCTGTCACGGCTTCAGGTGCTGAGGAGCAGGAGGGCACATCAAAGGCATGTGGTCTTTTGGCTGCACTTTTAGCTAGTGTCCTCCCCAGAGCTCCCACTCAGCAAGCACTATGCTGCAGCTTAGAAAACAGCAATGGATGCTGAGGCAGGTGGGAGCAGAGGCTGGTTGGCAGCGGCCAAGGGGCCAGACCAGCACCTGGCACTGGTGTAACTGGGAGCCATGCTGAAGCCCTGCTAACTTGTTGGCAGGTCAAATGACAAGAGGTTTATGTTTTGTTTTAGTTTTTTTTTTTCCCTCTTTTTTTCTTAGAACAGCCCAGCTCAGAGTTTGGCTCAGTGTGGCTGGCAGACAGGAGTGCAAAAAAATATATTTGATGGCTAAAAAAATGGAGACAGAAAGACTGGTCCATGTGAAGGCACGCTGAATGGAGCCCATGTGAAATGCATTCTAACGCCATCGCTACAGTTTCCTCTGGATTCGCTGAGCTATCCTTGGCTCCTGGCTCCACAAAATCCCATAAACAATCTCATCTGAACTTTTGCCCTTTCTGTGCTGGTGTGAAGTTTCCTCTGCTGTCCCGTGGAGAGCGCTGGGGGTCATCAGGTGGCTGTCCTTCCCGAAGCTGCCTGCAGATCCCGGCTGTCCTGCTCACTAGGGCAGCAGGAGGGAGCGTTTCCAAACCTGTTCAATGCATCATTTAATGTGTGCACATGCAAGAGGGAGGAGAGGGAGGGGTGGGATGGCGTGTGAGCTCTGTAACACGTGTAAGCATCTTCTGCCAGCTCTTTCAATACCTGGATTTTGCCGATGAGTTATGGGCTTGGTGCAGGAGTGGGTGGGTGAAACTCTATAGCCTGTCTTATGCAAGAAGTCAGCCAGAGTGTACCATTTTCAAAAGAATTCGCCTCTAAGTTTCAAACATGACCAAGGCATCTCGGCTCCTACATCCTACTGACTGATGGGCCGATTTCAGGCTCCCGAGATGCTCTTAAACATAGAACTTGGTGCTTTTCGAAGTACCTTAAATGATGGGTCCTGTAGGAAAACAGCCAACTCTGAAACCACCCAGCTGAAGAGGACTCATGACAGCATAATGGCAGCCCAAACCTATGCTACTGGGCTGTAACTCTCCTTGCTCGGCTCCTGTCAGAGCCAAACTTCCGAGGGACAGGGGAAGAGCAGCTGCACATTTGGACCCTGCCATTGCTTTAGTAGCAACCTTACTATTTGCTCTCTAAAAGGCCATACCCTTCTCAATCTCTTGATAGCAGCCTTGAAAAAACTACTCACATCCTTAGCAAGTTGGTTGGTTGATGACAAATAAAATATTCATTTCTCACTCCAAATCTCTGCAGAGTGAAGTGGGGCAAGTAAAATGCATGTTTGGCTGCTTGTTTCCATGGTAATGCGGCCAGGCTATACAGCAGCCTTCGAAGTGCCCACTCTCCCTGATTGACTTGACAAATGACATTAGTTAAGCAAGGTTCGCTGCAAGGGAGAGACAAGGAGTACTTTGCAATCCAGTAAGTGCAGGAAGGAGGCAGGCAGCTTGGTTAAAGCGACGTGACATTAGAACATCTGCTGTTCCACCAGTATAACAGACCCGTAGGCTTCAGAGCAAAAGGCAGCGAGGTGGAGCTGAACAGATGAGCAGGGCTCTTCCCCCGTGCCACCTTCTTCACCTTCATCCCCTCCTGCAAGTCGTAACCACTGGGTGCATCCCAGGCATTTAAAGTGTTCCCATAAGGGAGGCATAGACTCAGAGATAAACCCAAGACAGCACATGGCTCTCCCATGGCAGGATTTTTATTGCTATTGACAGACTGGAGAAGTTGGTCTTTTCTTCACAGGTAGCTCATTGTAGAAACCTGCTCCCAAAGGCACAGAGCTGCACCATCCTGAGCGGCAGTCTGAGCCCCCCTTTCCCATGGTGGTCCCTCCAGTTGAGTGAGCTGCCACCAGGTGAACCCCAGCATCTTTCCAGCATCTCAGACTTGAGCTAAATGCCACCAAAGAATTTCTGCCAAGATTACCAAAATTCTTTCCCCTATTCCACAACAAAATGCCATCTGCTCCATCTTGTCTGCCCCTCACAGCACTTGCTCCCTCCTGCACAGGGAACAAGATTTTTGCTGTACAAACTCCTTCCCCTCTCTGGGTGGGTTTACTATCCTGTCCCAGCAAGAGTCTGTGTTTTGACCAGCAGTCAGGGCCTCTTGTTTCTCACCCCACAGCTACGTGTCTGCCTCAGGTATCCAGCTCCATGCTGGCTCCAAGTAGGGATAGGACAGTAGAGCTTTGAAAGCATCACACCTAGTTTGTGTTTGAAACAAATGGTGCTGTGGGAGGCTAGCACTGAGAAAAGGAAGCCCTGGCCTGTTTGTGTGTGGCTCTAAAGACACTGATGGATATATGTCCCCTTGCTAAGGGCAGTACATTGCTGAGAGCCATCGCTCTCTGCTGGATTGAAGGGGATTAGTGCTGCAGCGCAATCTCGTAACAAACAAGATCTATAGCCACATCCTGGGAATATGATTCTAAATCCTGCTGCATTCACCAAGAGAAAGTCACCTTCCACAGAAGGCTGCAAACAGTCCTGTGCATGTCCAACAGCAGCAGCACAAGCAGCTGAAGGAAAGCGGTAAAGAAACATCACTGCAGTTCAACCAACACACTCTCTCCAAAGACGCTGGATGTGGTGCGGATTTTTCTTCTTTTCTTTCAATCATGTACGTTTATTTTTGATTACAGCTCTTCCATGAAGCAAAGGAACTTGAGAGGTTTCTATAAAAGCTCTTCTAAAAGCAACATTAGCTAATCCCGCATCTCCTGAAAGCGCAGCCAATGACAGAATCATACTCTTTGACGAGTAGCTGGACCGGTGCTTGCTGTGGCTCTTTTCCATGCAAAATCCTGCAAGAATGGTGTCCTGTCTTCCTGGTGACACTCTGCCTACCCAACGAACAGGAGCATCTTCAGCCACTCACTCCAGAACAGCACTGCTGCTTAAAAAGTTATGAAAATCAAATTCCCTGTTATCCAAAAACTTGGATTGCGGTGTTATATATGAGCCTTACAATGCTGGCGTGGAGCTTCCTTTGCCAATGACAGTTGCCAAAAGCCCAAAAGCCCTACTCTTTTTTGAAAGAAAAGTAGTAAAAGGCAAGAATGCTGGCGGTTCCTGTCTTGATGAAAGTCATTTGTGCTCCTTTCGCAGCTAGCAGTAGCCTTGAACAAAGCATAGCTGAATAATGGAATTACTCCACTTTCTGAGATTGCTCAATTAGCTCTTGGTTAAAACTGTTAACATTGAAACTTGATGAGAATAGCAGCTCTGAGGCAGTTTTAGATTCATTTATTACTAAGCTAGAATGGCTTTTCCCTCTAATGAACTCCCTTTCCGGGGTATAATGAATGCCCTTTTTATTAGCTATGGTGCATTCGCAGTAATAGATGCCTACAACACAAATGCATGGGAGGGCTTTTAGAATACAAATGTTACTTACTGGCCACTCTCACACCTTGAGGCTGGAAATACCATGAGACCACTCTCTCTGCTTTATCTACATTAACTGCAGTATGGTGGAGAACTGTTTTGAGCCCTTGATACTAAAGCTGGGCTACTGAAGGCATTTGGCATGATTAGGAATTAATTGCTTAAAGCCTGATGTACTGGGTTTGCACACAGGGATTTAGACCACCAGAAAAACCTCAACCATTTGCTTAAGTTCCTTTGAAATTATTGATGCCACTTTGCAGCCCTGCTACATAAAAGAGGTGACTCAATCTGGCAGCAGGATGTCAGGCCAGACATTGGGGCGCTGAAGACAGCACAAGCGGATGCGGAGCCTCTGGCACCTCTTGGCGCTCAGCTCATGGATAGCAAATACTCCCCTCCTGGGCTGGAGCTGCACAATCTCATCTGTGGTTTGTATGGAAGGGATAAACTCAATATCTGCCCATCCCACCTTGATCCAGGTAGCAAAGAAAACACCACTGAACTGAAGACCGAGCGTTGCAGAGGATGCAACCTCTGCGGGCTGCGCCTCTTCATTAAATGTTAATATGACTGCAGTCTGCTCCTTTTCATGCAAATTGGTGACAACATTCAGTTTCCTGAGATGAAGCTGAAGTGCCCCTCTGTGCCAAAACAGTGTCTTCAGCTGCCACAGGCCAGGGATGAAAGCTTAGACCTGCACCCATGTCTGGGCCACACAGAGACACAGGCACAACTTCAGCAGGTTCCTTCAGTCCCAGCTCCAGCGTTCTTCACAATTTTCCCAAAACTATCACATTTTAATGCACAGGGCAAAGGACTTTACCCTCAGCATTGCAGACAGAGGAAGATCTCCCTCCAGGAATGACCTTCCCCTTTTTCCATGGGCCCCAAAGAAGCCCACAGAGTGCTGTTAACCCACTGTGGGCACACAGTCCCACACCTATACCCTCCTAGAAAATTATCTAGTGCTGCTGCTGTTGCTCTACAGACTTCCCCACTCCTGCTAGATGTCAGCATCAAAGTGATGGTGCTGCTCAAAACTCCTCCTTTAAAACACAACCCTTCCACCCTGCCTATGCATTTCTCTATGGGGAAGATGATGGCAGCACAAGATAGGGTTTGAAGTCCTTCCTGGAGCTGTATGACTGGGAATTCCAGCTTGACTTCCCATTCATCTGTATCAGATCTGGTTTGTCTTTCCATGGAGCCAGCAGTTCACAATGATCTTGTCTCTCAGAGGGAGCTACAATGGCCAGGGCCCTGCTCCCTCTCTGCAGAGTGCCAAGAGGAGGGATAAGCAGTGACCAATAATGCACACAACTCAATGTTGTGTTCAATAAATGGGTCTCATGGGGACAACCACCTCCTAGGCTGGCAAGCCATAATGCCAGGAATGCACTAGCATGCTCCTGAGCAGGGGTGCTGCCCAGAGCCGGAGCAGGGACTCAAGACAGTTTTCTCCAGCCTGTGGGAATTGCCAGTAGGCAAAAGAACCCAGAGCCAAGCTGGGTCTGGGATGGTGGGGAGGAGAGGGGAGATACCCCACAACCTGTGCCCAAAGCAGGACTGTCAGTCCACATTCCTCAGATGTGCAGCCTGATACGCCACTGGCTGCGAAAGCAGAGCTTATGACAATACACATAATATTAATGTCATCCCGAGCCCGGCTGCAAGGGGAATGGAAAGAATTCCTGAAGAAATGCAGACAGCCCCTCTCCTGACAGGAAAGTCTCTGGCCCCACACATCAGGCCAGCACCACTCGTTATCAGGCTGCATTTCCCACTGAAAGGAGGAAGCAGGAATGAAAAGCACTTTTCCTCGACGTTAAAAGTTTATGCAAGTGATTTATGGGTCACAAAAATTAGCAAGTCTGTCACTGAGTGCTCCACACAGCAGCATGTATTACATGGCTGCTGACCAGAAATGCCAAGACCCATTAGGTGGAAGCAAAGGGCAACACGATGGAAAGTTAAAGATGCTTTTTGCCCATTTAATTAATTAGTTGGGTCTTTTTTCCATCCCCTGCAGCCTTCATTAATGTAACACTGAAGTGAAGGAATATTAACAATTCAGACAACACATTAATATTAACACAACACCTGCAAAATGCAAATGTAAGTCCATTAGGTAAACAGATGATCTTAAGCAACTGAGGCAGAAATAACATTCTGACATTTCCTAGCACGAATATCCTGCAGAGATACTGTCCGTCACTTCTGCTCCATTAGAAAGCCATGGCCCTTGTATGTAAGGGGTTCCTCATCTGTTACTAGTCACTGACAGGATGAGAAAAACTTACATTTCTGTTACGACATTTGTCAGTTTCATATGGAAAGTGTCTTACTAAAGCCATGTCATGAACCAGAAAGTTCAAAAGGGATTTTTGAAAGGATTTAATCTCTGTGCTAGCAAGGGATGGGTGATAAAACTTGAAGCTGATAGCTTGTAAATATTAACCTACACTTGGGATTGTTCCAGAACCCGAGCTTTCTATTACAGTGGTTTAATCTGAGACAAGTTTTCAGTAAGAGAGAAACAAACAGTTAATCACCCAGAGAACTGATAGTGCTGTAGGGAGTCACAGACTGCTAGAACCAGCCTTCCTGTACCACATTCCTCACCAGCTAATGCTCTCCCAGACATTCATGTGAGGAGACAGCCACACCCTGTGTGTGTTTCTCCTGAAGGTCTTTGGCTTTGATTTTTCCCACTTTACCTGGCATTGAAGAGTTGATTACTCTCAAAGCAAGAGACAAACGGATGGACAAGGGGGGAATAAAGAAGGGATGAACATCCCAGGCTGGAAGCTTACTCTGAGAAGACCAAGAACTGGGGAGAACATCCATGTATGTGGCCCAGGGACAAAGAAACAGGAACCTGCAGAAGCTCATGAGGAGATGAACAAAAGCTAGCCAAAAAAAGATCAAAAGACCCAAGCCATGAAAATAATCTAAATAATCCAACAGACAGAGGCAGTGCTGGCACGACAACCCAATGTGTACCCCCTGATACTCATAAAGTGAAGGCCAGGCAGTGCCTTGCTAAGTAATTACTTCTTTTGCTGCAGGTCTCTGGTCCAACTTCCTGCTCAATGCAGGATAACTTCAAAGCTGGATCTAGTTGGCCTTTTCCAGTTGAGTTCTAGCTATCTACAATGTCAACTATCTCAAAGCTCCTCTGGGTCCTTGTTCCAGCCCTTAATCATGCTCACAAGTGTTGTTTGGGCTCATAGGACAAGACCTCCAGGAGAAGCAATCACCCAGACCGGCCAGCCTTTAGTAAGGGCCGTGGCTGGAGGAGGACTGCTCAGGAGAAACTGGCTGCAGATCAAGGGAATTAGAGCAACCACCAGGACCACTTGTCCTGAGATGATGCGTGTCAGGAAAACACATTCATCCTAGCAAGGTCCTCAGTAGACAGCACCCAAAATGCAGCTGCTCCCTGGCTGTGGGATGCTCTGCTGGGGCTGCTTTCCAGGCAGGGCCATGGTTGTGGCCGTGGAGCAGGACTCACAGTGCTGTCCATCACCGCTCTGGTTCAGATTTGCAGTTGTATCGTGGAGTGTGGGCAAGTTAAGGGGAATAGTTGTATCAATACGGAGTGAGGGATCCAGCTGGCTCTGGCTCTATTATTCTTGGTCTGAAACGATGGCAAAGCACAACACATGAACCTTCTGGTTACCAGGGCTTTCAGAGACATGGAAACCCTAAGGGGAGGGGAGCAAGGTACTGGGGACATGGACAGCAGATCGGGGTCAAAACAACCAATGAAGGTAGGCAGGGGGATGAAAGGGAAATGGACAACACAGGATTTGGGGGTGATGTCTTCTAAAGAGGGACTACTGAAATACTCTGGATAACTTCTGTTTTCAGGCAGCCCCTTGGCAGATTAAAATGTCCCAGAAGGTTTTAGATCCAGCTCCTACAATCTTAAACTAAATATTAGGTGAGAAAAACATGCTTCTAAAGAAAAGTCAGTCACATCCCTGAGTGAAAAACAGTGAGCAGGAGAACGAACATATCGGGTTTGTTGAATATACAACCAACAACAGTTTTCTTTCCCAAAAATAAAGCCAAGGGAATGAAATGCAGAGATGAGCAGGATGGAAAAGCTACAGGAGATTTAGGGAGTCTCCCCAAACCCACGTCTCCCCCAGGCACAATTCTCACCCTGCCTGGCCTCAGCGGGCAGCCTTGGAGCTACGCTGTAAATTCCTGAGAGCGCCTTACCCCCTCTGCTGTGGGACAGACTCGTATTACAATAGGTCTTTTCCATCTGTAACTTCTCTCTCTTGACTTTTACATACACCAATTCCAAAGATATTTGATTTACTGGCAAAGGGGTTGTGAAGAGCCTGGCTTGGTCTAAGGACAGGACAGTTAAAGGCAGCAATGCCATTTCACCACCCCGTCCGTTACAAGACAACGTTCAGGTCTGGATTTACATGCACATTCTCTTGAGCCCACACATCATGGCAGGTTGAAATTAACCTCATTTATGCAGTAGGGTTGAGAAGAAGCAGCTAACCATCCTACTGAGGTTTGGCACATGACAGGAAAGCCAAGCAGCATGGGAGTGGGCGTTGAACGGCACTCTTTCTGTCAGAGAAGAGGGCACATGGTTGTAGTGACAGAGAGCTGTCTCCAGCTGGAGCTACTTACAGACAGATGGATAGATGACGGCAGATGAAACTGTAACAGGTAAGGATGGGTGGCATGGGACCTATTGCAAGCCCAGAGATGGACTTGACAACTCTTCAGAGCTGGATTAGTAAGAAAGGACTTTGTTTCACGTCACAGTTGCTCTCTTGAAATCATACGAAAGAGAGAACAAGCTCTGTTCACACTGAGGTCTGCAAAACCTCACACACTGCGCGGTGAAGGTAGCAAATATCTCAATACTTGGCTGTCACAGCCAGTGAGCCAACCTGGTTACTCCTGCTAACTCCTCCACTCACTTTTTTAAGGGTCCCTCAGCTGCATCTGAGTGGAGAGGAACCAAAGTTTAATCCACTGAGACATCCTGAAACTACTCCTTTGGGCCAGTATTTTACTGGATCAAGGAAAGTTTGGCTAAAATGAAGACACAGGTGTGATGAAGAAGAACTCCTGCTATGTTACCTTCCAGGCTCTGAACTGGGAGCTACAACCAGAGTCCAGTGACACAGACCAATCTTCTGAAAAAAATCCACCATCACCAAAAAGCAGATACACAGATCTGTCAGCACATTTCTGCTGCTGAAACCAACAGATCTCAGCACTGGATCATGATAAGATTTGCAACACTGTCATCTTGCAGAGCCTTGGCAGTGCCTTCTAATCCTTGGAAAAGGAGCATTACAGGCATCAGTTCTTGTCTTTGCATATGAGTGTTGCAAAGCCAAAACAACAACCTCTCTTGGAGCATGGGGCATATGCTAAGATGCCCCAGAGCTTTCTTGTCCTACAGATATTGAGTAGTAATCTCCAAATGACAAAACAGAAATATAATCATATATCCTCATGTTTTGGTGAGCCTCCAGCCCAAGCCTGACAGGTATCTGGCTCTGGGGGCTGCATCTCTCAGGCTGCTTAACCCTTGAATGAACAGGGGAGCTCTGCACATTTAGAAGAAGGAAGCACAACATTAGATCTACCTTTTGTCTGTAAATCACCCTCCTGGATTGTATGGCAATGCCCCCCTCTCTCCCAGTACCCAAATCTATCAGTCCATACTGGGAATCAGCAGGCTCTGAGAATACTGCAAAATGGGAGAAGGGCAAGCGGCCTTGACGACTGCTGCCTCCCAGTAGGTCCCTGTCACTCTAGTCAAACAGGTGGGAACACGTTGAGGTCACCTGGGGAAGGCAAATGCAGTTCCATGTTTTTCCTGGAGTATGACACCAAAATAGCTGCCTGTCTCTACCAAGTATTCAATAAAATCAGAATAAAAGCTTTAGGGACCTTCCTCCAACTGATCAACCCATTAAATACAGACAGCTGAGGAGAAGGCCAGTGAAGTTCCAGCAGATGCCTTTCACTGACCAGTTTCAGCAGGGGACCAAATCACTCAGAACCACTGCCAGCAGAAGCAATGCGACCACGCCAAGAGGTGTTAAGAGAAAGGGGACACACACACTAGTTAAAACGGACAATCCAAGCACCCAGGAAAGGGCAGGGATGACATGGACCCACCGCAGGGGGTACAACAGCTTCTGTTATTGCCCAGATTTCATTTGTTCACTTACTGCTGTCTGCACATGATAGACCCCAGCAACTTCTGTCAATGCCTGTGGGAACTTGTCCCTCAGCAGCAGGAGAGGTACCAAACGCATTTCAGCCTGAGCTTTCTCCATAACACACCAAGACAGACCCCATATGGAAAGGAAGCAGTTCAGGAGCAATGCATGAACCAAGCCTGGCATGGGACATAGAGCTTATGGTACGTGCAATCCAAGCACATTATACCCTCTTTGAAAGCCACTCTCCCATTGTTATTTAACATCCTGCAAGTTTCAGCCAGAGACGCAGTCTCCCATCCGCGCCCCAAACTGGCCTGGGAAATGGCTGGGAAGAAGAAAGGGAGCTTGAAATGAACTGTGGAAAGATTTAAGTGCTCTAACTGCTGCTTTCCAATACAATTTTCCACTTGGGGCAGGGGAAGGGAAGGAGGAGAGCTTGACAGCAGTTTAGAGCCAGTCACAATTGTGACAGGTTTTTCTTTTCCATTTCCAACCAGCTCGCAGGCAGGAGCACTTTAACCTCCATTAATTATCACAGCCTTATTCCAGCCCAGGGTTTCAGCAGTGGCAAACTCTTAGGACCCAGTTAGGAGCAGGTCCTGCCTCAAACTTTGCTCTTCAGCTCAGTGCAGTAAAACTCTGTCATTCATGAAAGCAAGAGCTACTGCAACTCTTCCTCTAGCACCTTACCTTGCAGCCAAGGGCATTTCCCACAGGCAGCACCACTACTGCCACAGAAGAGGATTACACAACCAAGTTCTTGCACTCCAGACTCTGAGAACAGGTTAACAGCCATTTATCAGACAGATCTGTTGTACAACCCAGCCCTACACACACAGAAATAGGAGCTTAACAGGGAAATACATCACTTTTGCCTCCTCTCTGGCTATCGGGCTCCTGCTGTAGCTCCAGCACCAAGGGAAGTTTATTGCATTTATTGGTACTGATCATCGGACAAGCAGCTTGAAAATGTACATGTGGTGGCTAGGGAGACACCGACAGCACAAATACACAAAGTCCTCACATTGGGGCAAAGTTATTATGAAATATTGCTATGTTGTTTTTTTTCCCACTGCTTGGCTTCATTGCAAACTATCAAAGATCATTACAAAAAATAACAGTGATAACTGAGATGTGCCTGCGGAGGGACGAAGTGTGCCCCAGCTCAGCATTTTGGTCCCCGCTGCCCTGTGTCCCATCCTGCTCAGCTGCTGGTGGGACTGATCCACTCTCAGCTTGTCTCCCCCAGCCACAACTCAGCCCCTGCTCCCACCCATTCCCAGCACCAGGCTGCAGGTACTGTCCCTTTGTGCTCGGTGATGACAATATGCGTCATTCTCCTTTCCCTGGTGACACAAGACCTTTGCAGAGCTGCCCCCTCTGACACTCATGGCTTGCAACCTGCTCACAGGTATTTTAGGATTACTCTTTGGCACTGAATAACAAAAGCAGGGAGATGCTGATGCTGGACATGGTCAGAGCTCCTCCTGGCCACCCTGTAGCCACACCAGAAGATGCTGCTGAGCAGTTGTCCCAGGGTTTAGGTGCTTCATGGCTCTGAGCCAAACCAAGCCTGGTCACAAGTGGTTGTTTCCCACCATTCACCTCCTGGAACAGCTGATGGCTCCCACTGTGGCAAATTTACCAGTATACAGCAGGCAAGGAGCAAGGTAGTGTGCCTGTGTGTGCAGCTCCACAGTCAGCTCTGAGTCACACAGGAACCAGCCTGAGGAGCAATTACTGGCGCTCAAATGCTCTTGAGCCGCAACAAAAGGACAGAGAGGAGTTTCCCATCAAAAAGGCTTTAAGTCTTTATCTCCCCCACTTCAGCTTGGGAGGATACTTCCTCCTGCTTAGACAGGCAAAGCCTCATCTGCTGGGGGGCCAGAGATGCGGGAGGGGAAGCATCCAGTGACGTCAATCAGGAGTGAGCAGCAGCCACCGCAGCCCAGCAGGTTGGCCCTGCCAGCATCACCCCACTCCCCTGCCAGCACTTGTGACTGCAGGAACAACTCTCTGTTAGGGACAAACTGTTCCTCTAATTCAGCCCTCCTGACTCCTCTGTCAAAGAAGATTTTCCTGAAATTGTCTGGGGCTTTGACTAGCCAAATGCACTTTCAAATCCGACTTCACACCGCTCCCTGCAAGCCCAGCCTGCACTACTGGGAGCCACAGGGCAGGAGGAAATCCCTGAACTGGGGCTCAGGGCAGGGAAACCCCTAGAGCCTGCTCCAAAAAACAGGTCTGCAGCAGCACTAACAAGTTCCCCACGCCTCGACCCTTATCCCCAGCACCCTTGCACACACAAGCTTTTTATTCTAGCAGCCCCATAGACTACCCTAGAACTGAAAGGGAAAACATTACAGCAGGAGCACACCTAGACGTTCATTTTGTATGTGCTGACAGTCTCACTTTAATCCTACTTTCCACGTTTAAAGTCTTAATGGGAACCTTGATGCATTTCAGAGGGAACGCGCATGGATAGAAGACAGATGCGTGAAGTCTAAAACCCTGCTCCCGGATTTCACATCAAGTGCTGGATTTGTTTATATCCATATGATACAATCTCCATAAAAGCAATCAACCACCACTGAAAGGAGATGTTTCAATATCTGCACAGCCTTCACACAGACTAGGCATTACGTTTGCTTTTATGATGCAGAATAATAAAATGGATTCCTTCCACAAGTTCCCAAATGTTGTTATTAAGTATTGCTTCTCTAATAAAATATGCTGCAACATACAGTAGTACATGATGTGGCATTTACACAAGTCTTTTCTCTATACAGGACTTGCTGGCTTTTAAACAAATCTGTCTCTTCTATACACTACAGAAGCACAAGATGAGTAATTATGTTCTCTGCTTAATAATGTTTTTGCACTGGCCAATTTAACAGCTAATCTCCACAAACCTCTGAGATAGTCCCCCAGCAGCTACATTTGCATGTTGTAATCAAGTCTTGCTATTAAATCATACTTTGCAACAATAGCTGAGCTGTCAAGTACAAGCAGTGGCTCTCGTGCTGGCACCGTGCAGGAGAAAGCCCTGGACAAACACGCACAAAGTGCCACCACTTCGCCAGCCCAGAGAGCATCCCTTCGCACTGTCAGGAGCTCGGGGAAGGCTGTGTCCACCACAGACCTCAGGACAAGCATCTTTTGTCTCTCTCTGCTTTCTGGAGCAGCCAGGCAGCTTGTTTGCTCCAGGTCTGCGTGGGGCTCTCCGCAGCGGTGCAAAGCCAAATTCAGGCTGCTTTACGGCGTCCTTGAAACATGGAGCACTCCAGGTGCAGCAGAGAGAGCCCTTGGTTGCAAGTCATCTGCGTGTCCGCCCCCCCATCCTTGGCTGCGCAGGCTGTGAATCAGAGCCCCGCACCCTTCAGGGTTAACTGCCCTTCTTGAAAATGCCCTGCCCGGTTTCAATTTTCCAATGTCTTTGCTGCACAGTACAGCACAAAGATGTGGCTGACACGGAGGGCAGGCCCTGTTAAGTGTCCCTGTTAGCATCATCAGTATTTTGACTGTGGAGCCTGGGAATGGTTGGTGTGACACACAGCATGAAGTAGATGTTTGATCTTCCTCTACTGGCTTCTACCAGGGACCGATCTCCTGCTCCTCACTGTCCCATTCACCCTCCCAAAAACTCATCTGCAAAGAGACCCATAAATCCCAGCTTAGCTCAGCACCACGCTCCTGCTCCTGGATGTTCATGGAAGCAACATGTCCCTTCTCCTCCACCCTCCTACGACCTTGGTTTCTTCTGACGGGGTTAAACATCCCGAAGACCATGAGTGACCTGACTGCATCTATCAAATAACTGCACCAGGAGGCAATTCCTATGAATTCCCTGCAGCAAAACATCACTGCACCGGTGCCGAAAACCCTTGCTCTGGACCAGATTCTGGGTCTCTGCACTTCCCTGCGACGCGCTGCAAAGGCATAATAAATAGCAGAGCCCTTGCTGAATCCTGCCTCTTGCAGTAGCCGTACCACGAGGCTCAGTTTCAACACAGAGATGCAGATCAGCTGCAGCCTGGCCGCATTGATGATGACTTTCTGTCCAAATGATTCTTCCTACGCATTAGCACAACATTTATTTCTACCCTGCCCTGTACTTCCCATTTATCCAGAAATCTGACAAGGTCTCCTTCCTTTTAACATGAAGAGAGAGGGAAAGGAGAATTTCTTGCTGGAATTGGCTCGCTCCACACAACTAGACAGATCAATCTAGATTCAATCTGTCTTGCTAATTGTTGGGGGTTGGAACTGACCCCAGGCTGGCCCAGCTGGGAGCGAGCACACAAGCATGGGCAGCCTGCTCCCAGCTTCTCCTCCTCCAGCTGCAAACAAGTCTCTTTGAGTATGGTGGACCCTGCCTGCTCCCCTGTAACCCGGACACTTGTCCCCAGCCCCTTGTCGCCAGGCGAACAGCACTGCACCAGACGGTGCCTGTCTGGCAGCGAGACTGCAGATGAACACTGAGCATAAATAAAGCATCAAAACCTCATTTATAGGATGAGTTCTCCAACAGGTGCCCTGTTTCACTGCAACAGAGCTGACTCCCCAATTCTCTAGGTCCTATTTGACCACAAAGTCCTTCCCAAGTGTACTTCCAGTAGAGACAAGCTGGTGTGGCTTTTCTTATCTGTCAGGATAACTGCACATGTAGGTGCTTGC
The DNA here is from genome assembly GCA_013400555.1 of Jacana jacana. Lineage (NCBI taxonomy): Eukaryota > Metazoa > Chordata > Aves > Charadriiformes > Jacanidae > Jacana > Jacana jacana. The sequence continues at coordinate 62,377 of VZTM01021204.1, forward strand.
TAACCTGATTATGTTGATATGAGTAGGGTTTGCATCAATTCCTTTTACTAAATCAGGTTGTTCAGTCTGGACTGTCAGAGCAAAGCAAGGTTATGCCAGAGATGCAACACATCCAAGTGATCTGCCAGGGCTGGCTTTCACCAGGGGTTGCCATGAGCAGTCAGGATGTCAGTCTCCGCTCAGCCCAGTCAGGAGGTGGAAAAAACTACCTACTAGCAGCCCAGAAGGAGGCAAGAGCTCTGCTGCAAGAGGCAGGAGTGAGCAGCAATCCAATCAGTGAGAGATGCTTAGTAACAGTTAATCACTGCTGTATTCAAGCCTTGAAGTTAATGGAAGAGCAGGAGGGCAGAGAGCAAGGAGAGAGGGAGCGGGAGATACCGAGTTGCTCAGCTCATGAGCCCAGCGCCAAGAGCAGCACAGCCTCACAGAAGCAGAGGCTGGACAGGACCTTACCCAGGCTAAAATGCTGGCTGGGCTCCATGGTGGCTGCCAGCACCAGCCAAACAATGGGGCAGGTAATCGCGCCCAGGGCAGCGGAGCTGAACCACCTCCTCTTTGCAGTAACTGAGACTTGAGTGGCAACAATAAAAGTTCACTTTTCTCTATTCCCTCCTGTTTGACGATCACAAAGTGCTTTATAAATGCTAATAAAAAAGTCCCAGAGGACTCCTGCTCTTTTCTGCTTTTTGGATGGCAGTGGAGCGGAGACAGATGATGTGACTTCTCGGAGAATATGCAAGGGACAGCCTCTGAGCTGGGAGCTGCCCCTGGACCTCCTGCCCTGCATGTGGTAACCTGGTGAGGGGTCCCCAGAGGACTGGATGTTTCCAGAGAGGCAGAAAACTTGCAGGACATCTTGGCCGATAATGCTGCTCATTTAAGGGTGCTTCTGCTCATCAGCCCCATTTTAGATGAGGCAGGTGAAGGGGACAAAAGTTAAGATGTTCAAAGCTGATCTGATGAATTTAGAACCATCTCCCATTAAAATTAATGGAAACATTAAAGCAAAGGACACTCAGATCCTCAAGCAGGTTCTTTCCAAGCAAGATCTTTCCATTAACTTGAAAGGAAGTTGTGCCTAAATCCTCTTACATTGCTGGGAACATCTCAGACGACACAGGCAAAGCCAGGTTACAAATCCATTAGGCTCCAGATTGAGTAATGCATGGCGAATTGAAAGGGGTCAAAGTGATGAGCTGTAAGAGGAACCCCATTCAGGGTGACCTTGACACTGCGAGGGGCTAAGCACACAAAACACGCTTATGATTCGAAGCTCCTTTTCTCATGGGGAAGCAGCAGGGAGGTGTGGAGGGAACAGAGCCCGTTGTCAGGCTGATGTAGCTGCTCTGAGCTGTGGAAAAAACAGTTGAAAAAGCCACAAGACTCAGAGCAAACCACAGCAGTAACTGGAAAAGTAAAGTAGAACTGCTCACCCTGGCTGCTTGGGAGGGTGGGGTAAGGAAAGGTGCTTCAACTCTCACCCTCTGATTCACGAGGATGTAATTTCAAGCAACAAGCTGCACTGAATGCCCAGATCAGCAGAGTAAATGGAGAGGGGGCAGGAGCCCTGCTCTTCCAGGCCCAGCTGCTGGCAAATCCTGGCTTTGCAAAGAAGAGACTGGTGTCGATGCAAAGCTGATCCTTTACATTAACATACAGCAGGGAATTTAAAACTGGGAGGATTATTCCAGCAGCTGACCTCCTGTGCCTGGAGGGCTTCAGGTATCTACTGCTCCGTTTAATCCACCAATTTTTAGAGTCCAAAACACCTTCCAGAAATGTGTTTGTCCTTGGGAGATGGAGGATTCTCTGGTCTCCTTGTGGGACATTTTGCCAGTGGTTAATCTCCTTTGCCTTTCAAAAGTATGCTTTATTTCTAGCCCAAATGCTTCAGCTTTCAGCCAGCAGCTCTTCACAAGAGAGCAATCCCAGCTGGCTGACCGTCCACTCAGTTTCTCCAGCTTACATTGCCGATCCCCTGGGGAGTGAAGGTACTTAGTGCTGCACAGACCATAGAGGTCCTGCCCATGGCAAACCGAAAGCCCTCGCTCTCTTCTGGCAGAAAGCACAGACCAGACAGCAGGACTAGAAGGTTTGTCTCCAATTAGAGCATCTTTCATCACCGCCAGCACAACACATGCCCCGAGCAATCAGCATGCCCTTCATCATCTTCAGTCTTACTCCACCACCTGCCCTGGATGCAACTCTCCACCGTGAGTTTGTACCTAAAGCACATCCTAACAAAGCAAAAGGCAGCAGCACACACACTGGCCCGCTGGTCCCAGAGCTCCCTGATTGTAGCAACATGGGCTGGACAGCAAAACCTTAACTGGCAGAGAAGTCATGCTGCTCTATGACTATTCATTCAAGCACACAGAGACTAAGCCAATAAAAAGGACTCCTTTTCCATATTTGTTATTAAAAAAAATGCCTAGAAATCCTGCATGGAGAGGGATGGCTAGGGAGTCTAAGGGGCCTGTGGATTTTCTAGCCACATCTCAGCTCAAGAGAGGGCCTTCCTGGACACAAAATCAATCCAGTGACTGGGGTTCAAGGTGAAATTGAGAGGTGCTTCTTGTGGAGGGAGGATGATTCACTCTTTCCCACGTCAGACCTCTCCTCGCCCATCTACCTAAGGGCTAATCAGAGACTTATCTGCTTCAGGGCTACTAAGAAAACCCAGGTCCATAGGTTAGCAATTCTAGTCCAGATATAGCTCACTGCCTTGGGCATTAGTAAGACATATATAGGCCAGGGAAACAGTATTGAAACGCTGCCAGGCTTCCAAGCATATTGTTAAGCAAATGGATATGTAAACAGATCTCCAGGGATGGTACACAGAGACAGCATCTCTGACTCAATTACAATTGCAGCTGATCTTCTCACCTATTTGTCTGCCACCAAATACCCAGACATCTAACATTGACACAAGGTGGTTTTACAGCTCCTCTCCAAGCAAACACTCTTAAACAGATAAAACAACAAAATCCCCTGATTCAACCCAGGGGGAACTGGGAGAGTGCACACTCATGTGGGTTTAATAGTCCATACTTCCCTCTTGAAGGTGGAAGCCCACATTGATGGTTCTGGTACCCCACGAGGATTTAGAGGGAGATCTACTGGTCAATGTGGGATATTGTGTAGAACGCCAAAAAAAGCTTCAAAAGTTCATTTGGAAGGGGTCAGGTCATCTTCAAATCCCATCTGCTTGCTCTGGGGAAAGGCAGGTTTCCTTGATCATCTTTTCCACTTGCAGCCCCCCCACAGCACTGACACTCCAAGGAGTTGGCAGTTACTATTTCGACAGCACTGATGGATTGGAAACCTGTTGTTAAGCAGCAGGGTGGCGGGAGGAGGCAGGTCTGTGTCAAGAAAAGCAGCTAAGTAGTACCTGGGCACAGCCTTTTGCAAGAATCCTTCTTCCTCACCTAGAAATGGCCATAGGGTGCCTTCTGCAAGGAAAGAACAACTCTCTGCTCCTCAAAGTCTCAAGTGACAAAGGCTATTTTGCAGCATATGTCCCAGCAGCCTTTGTTTGTGGCATACAGAAAACTGAACTCATGCCTTAGGCAGGAAGGATTACCTATCTTTTGAAGTTTTAAAGGTCAACCTCCAGACTTAGTCCCCTGGACAATTTACCCTCCACTGAACCAAAACCAGGAAGACAGGTTTGTCTCTGCCTACAGTGACAGAATAATTCACCCGTCTTGCCTGACCAAATCCAGTGCTTACCTTTTGGTAGGTGAAGGACATAACATTAAATTCTGACTTGGGTAAAGTCTAGTGCCAGAAAGTCAAACAGAAAACGAGACATGGTATCATAAGAAAAACTCCCAAACTGTTTAGTCTTCTCTTTTGTATATATTCTGGGCACTGCTACATCCTGCCCTGGCTTTTGTTTTGCTTCCAATACCACTCTCACCCACACCCGTACCCCTTCCACCAGAGTTTGGTAGTGTTTTAAGGCCAGGGGAGGCTGGCCTCATCTTAAACCCAAGGGTTGGTTCCAATGAAAGTGCTGGTATTCCTCATGAAAATATAGGCTTACTAACCCAAACTGCCTCTGATGCTTTTCTGTGGCGCCTGAAAGCAGATAAACCCTCCCAGCACCAGCTCACCAGGAGAGTCACAGGGCAGCTCAGCCACCTGCAATCCAACAAGACTCAGGCAACACTTGCAGAAACAGAACTGCAGTGCAGAGGGACATGCCTCATCCCAGCTAAGCCACCTTGTCCAATGGGGCACTCTAGAGTGAAAATCTTACCGTGGAGAATTTCACATTGCCTGGCACATCCATTTCTGGAAATGCCATTATGTTTATTGTGACCTGAAATCTAAACAAAGCATTTCATAAGCTTTGGGTGAGTAACTGCTACTAGACAGCATCGTCTAAGCCTGTGATGTCATGGGATGACATGTATATGGACATCCCTTGTGAAATCCCAGTCTGCCAGGCAGGACAAACAAGAGGAGATGCCACCTTCAGAGACTTCTGAAGACTATGCAGGTCAAAATAGGAAAGAGCATGCATTTGCTGATTGCTAACCAGAATATCACATGCCATTAGTGAAGATGACCACCTCCTTTACATCAGCACCAGCAGTACTGCTTTGGTGGGATGCGTACCATGAAACAACCACGTGATAAGGCAAGTCAGGTGCCCGTGGACTGTGTGAGCTGTGTGGCAGCTCCTTGTCCAAACAAGCCACTCTGCAAGCCTCAATTTGTCATAAGGAACAAAACACACTACGATAAAGCTGCCAGCTCATTGCAAAGCAACCAGGTCCATGCTAAAGTCCAACATATGAGCTGTACACCTGGAAAGCACAACTGAAAACCAATCACTTATGCTGTGTCAGCTGCTTTACAGATTTTGCTCCTAGCTCTCAACAGCTCTCCTAGCAGAAAAGAATAAGCCCCAAACAATTCTGCTCCGCTTTGGTCAGAAAAATCTTCCCCCCACCAAACCTCCACCCCAGCTCTGTTTACACCAAACCTGCTGCAGCCCTGAATGGTAGCAATAAATGGAGTGAGGTAATGTGTTTGTGACAAATAAACCGTTCAAATAATTCCAGCATAATTATAGGCTGGCTCTCCTGATGTAGCGCTGGGTAGATCACTGCAGATATTACATTCACCTTATGAAAAGACTGCACAGAGGAGCTCAGTTGGTAACCCAAACAGCATTATATATCACGAGCCTGTCAGCATCAGGAGTGCATGCACCCTGGCATTTGAAGTCCTGGTGTTTTAAGTGATAATCCGATGTACCAGGCATCATTGATCTCTCTATAAAAGGGGGCACCACTTTTCCTTTCAATTGGAGCTATTTTTCACTTCTCATTCTGAAGAGTTGTGTGGTGCTGCCCGCAAGTGGCTACACTGCACAGCAGCTCTGTCTGTAGCGCTCCGGGTCCCCGGAGAGAAAGAATGATCAATACTCCAACGCTGCTTTTCTAAGAGATCTCTAAGTGCTTCCATGTGAGATGCTGCTCCTCTGGGTTTAAAAAATTACTCTGTAGAGAACATGAGAGCCCCCACTGCAAATTCATAATCCTGACACAAACCCCAGCTGCAGCAAGGAATTAACATGGAATTCATTGGCGAACTGCAAGCTGGTCTATTGGCAAAGGCAGCATCGTGATGTGAGGCAGGGATCTCAAAAAGAGACCAATACCTGGAGGCTAAGGGAACAGGAAAACCACACTAGAAGAGAACCAGCTGGGGGCAAAGGAGCAACACGATGCCCTGCGAATACGGCCTGCATAACAGGATGAATCTTGTCAGGGATTTATAGCTCCTTGGTGGGTCTGGGATGGCAGGGACCCTGAGGACCGCATCATCTGAGAAAGGTGACAGTAATCATAGAGCATTGGGAGGGAAGACAAAAGCATCTGGAGGATCACATTTGCTGTGGGTATGTGAGCAGAGCCTAGAGAAGTGTCTGGATAGTGACAGTGAACACAGAAAACAGGCTGAGTCTTCCTTTTCTTGGATACAGCCAAAAGACACTAAACTTCTCGCCATTAATTTCTTCCAGGGGGATTTCAAGTTGGCTTTGGCTCGTCCTGCACTGGGGATGGAAGAAGCTTTTCATGATCATCTGTAATCTTTACTGATCTTATCCTTCCCACTGCCTGGCAGCCCACAGGAGCAGGACGGGCCACACTGGACCAGCAGGCTGCAGAATGGGCAGCCATCGCTTTCCCAGCACAGCCAGCATCATAGTCCTAGATTGGGGAGTGGTGAGAGTGTGTTGTAAGGTGGAATCTAAGAGCCCTGGTGAATGTGGATGTCCTTGATGGTCTTTTACTGCCTGGTTGAGCTTTGCAGTTGGTCTTCTACAGGCCCAGAGGAACTCAGTCAGTGCAGAGGCAGGGGCAGGGGCAGAAAGCCAGCCCCACCCTCAACACCCAACTGTGCTGCAGCCACACTGCAGAATGGCTGGCAGGGCTGTCCTCTCCTGGATGTGACTGCACCAGGGCCATGGGAAGGCTGACAATATGCTCCTGTTCTGAATGTCACCCAGCACTCATCACTGGCCATCCCCATGTCCCGGCACAGTGCTCCCATCACAGGACAGCCAACCCACAGCAGCCCGGTGCTGTGTGATTATACCAACTGATCCCCATTAAGAAGATTTAACTAACACGGCTTAAAGATGAGAAAGCAGACCGCTTGCTTCTGCCTGAGGTCATGTCATTTTCTCTGGGGCCAGGAAGGATTGAAGGGCTGGAAAGAACTGGCAGCCAAAGGGAGGAAAGTGTTTTCAGGGGCAGTGGCAGCCTCTCTCCTCCATACAGCTCCCAGCACTTGCATTGCTGCTGGGACTATTAAGTGCCATCGAGTATCAATATACTATAGTAGGGGGTGGAGGGGTGAACAGCTGGCTGCTCAGCACCTCTTCTGCTCTCAGCCCAAGGCTACCGAGGCTCTGCTGACCCAGGTCACCCCAAAGCGCTCAGCACCCAGGGTGTGACAGCAGAGTGGGCACCTGGCGAGTGCCCATGAATGCTGCTGCAGGCAGGAGAACAGGAAGCTGCCGGGAGTGGGCAAAATTTCCTTGGCAGGGATTTATCATATTAAAGGGAACAAATTCCAATTGATTGCCCTTGTAAGAGCCTGCACGGTACTTGCACTTCTAGCCTAAGCAATAGAAATTTTAATTGCTCTGGTAATTACACTTTCAGCAATCCTGCGGTCCTTTGTTCTGCGAGTGGGAGGCCAATATCCGCTGTTCTCCGGTGGCCCCGTCTGGCTGCAGCTTGGAACAGCATTTGCCACTCGGAGGGGAAGAGACACTCCTCCTGTGACCAGGGTGGCACCAAGCATTGCCACACACAGCCCACAGATCACAGGTCTGCGGGGCACTGAGCACACTCCCTAGGCCAGAATGGGTTCCCATCAACCAGGATCATCTCTGCGTCCTCCTGTCAAAGCTGCTGCTTCACACACCTGCACTCCTGCCACAAGTCTGTCCCCAGTGCAGGTTCCAGCCCCAATGCTCTGTTGAGGACAGCAGGCTCCAGGATGCACATTTCCAGTCTTTCTCTCATGTATGAGCTTGCAGAGTGTTGCCAGCATTTCTTCTCTGGGCTGTAAACAGCTCCAAAGCACAGTGCGGACATAAACATTACATTGCTTTAACTTCTGTGTATGCCTTTAGAAGGATGCAGATGCCCTTGGGTGCTGATGAGTACTGTCAAACCCTGACTAGGCTTTGGACAACACAAGGCCTACAATTTACCAAGGAAATATTATCACTGCTTTTCTACTGTATGGATAACAAATTAACACTATGAAAGGCCCAGGGCCTGAGAAGCACGGTCTCTGTTTGGCTGAGCGGGAGCCACCTCCGGCGCTTCCCTACACCATTCAAATGCAATGCTCTGCTGCCAGCAAAGCTGCAGCACACATGAGCTCCTTCCAAAATCACCCAGGGTACACCCAGAACCGAGCACACCTTTGACTCAAGGGTGCTTTACCTGCAAGAATATGTCAGCTGTAGCACAGACCTTCACGCTTCAGTTCACCGGGCCAGGGACTGTCCGAGGCGCTGGGCTGCAGGCACAGGGCTTAGGGGGACAAGCGTGTGCACAGGCTTAGCCAGGCTCTCCCTAGGAAAAGGGACTCTGCTCCCCCCAGGTTGGTCAAGCAAGCTATAAAATACGAAGCAGGGGGCCCCGCAGGGAGGTATAATTGCAGTTTGGATCCGTCTGACGTGCACAAAGTCTGGGTTTACTTGCAATCTCACTCATCCTGCCTGCGCTGTATTTTTCCAGCCCATGATCTCGGCTGGCATGGCTCGGGGTGGCTCGGCTCCCACACTTGCCAGAGAGGCAGGTCACAGCCATACATCTCTAAATCAACAGCTGCCAACATGCCACAGCTACTTTTTCACAGGCCGGACCACTCACAGCTCAAAGCAAGGTTTCCAAGCAGAATTGCTATTGGCCTTAGCGCTTAAACAAAATAGCTCCACTCCCATCCCCAGAGTTTCCTCAAACAATGGCACAAAACACCCACTGGAGCCTGGGGAGAGGAGGGTCTGCAGCAGAAAAAACCACGGCTGCTGATTTTTGAGATATACGCCACACAATTAGAAACACCGGGTCTATAAACATCCTTAACAAACCCCAACAGCTCTGGGGGGTTTCTTTTCCTTACTGTCCATTGTGTGCCGCCGCCTTTTAAAACCTCAAAACCAAACACTCTTCCCTTGTTGATTTTATGCTTCTGCGCTGAACCACACGTCTCCCTGTTAGCTGGGTAGTGCTGGAGGTACCAGCTCTCCTCATCCATGCCTCTGAGGCCAGGATACTAGAGATGGGACCGTGTACCATGTGCTAACCACCCATCCACAGGTGGGAAGGATTTTCCCAGAAATTATCTCCCTTCTTGTTTAAACACTGAGATTTCTCAGCTTAGAAAGGGGCAGGTGCTGCTAGCGGATGTCCCTCTTCCTTGTCGGGACCATTCTCATCAGCATTTCACAGTAGATCTCAGTACAGGCTGTTTCATCCATTTACAATTTCATATATCCTCCTTTTTTAGGTTAACCTTCAATAACTGGCAAGAAGCAGAACTATATGGGTGGAGGCAACAGGCTATGGATTTATGACATGCTGGTATTCAGGCAAAGTAACCCAGCGCGAACACAGAAATATCCTGAACTGTGCTGCTGCCGTCAATTTGATAATGAGAATGTGATTTGAAATAAAAACATCTTGGGTGCCAATTCACTACGGCAGCTAGTAAAAATAGGCAGAATACCTAGAAATTGAGGACTCTGTGCTCCAAACACATCCACAGCTTAAGTATCATACAGTACTTTATAAAAACAGAGTGTGTGGCTGCACTGGGACTATAGTACCACAAACGAAAGGCCGCTCTGTGAACCCACAGAGCGTGAGCAGAGAGGATGGGATGCTGCACCTCTCTGGAGCTGAGCAGAAGCGAGGGCTGCCCTCTTGGGGGCTTGTGCAGCCTTGGGTGCTTTTACCCCCACCTACATTCCCAGGGTCACCTCAGCACAAAACAGCTCCGTGTTTGAGCTGCATGTTTGCCTGGGCAAAGCCTGACTGAGCTCTGCCTGAGCCTGTGGTACCCAAGAACTGTCCTTTTAGCCAAATAAAAGTGGCTTTTAAATGCTGCAGAAGAAAGGGGGCTTCAGGGCCTCATGCATTTAAAGGATATGGCCTTTACAGGAGCTGTTCTCAGTTTCAGGTCAAGCCAAAGCCTGCTTTAATCTACTTTTAAGTGGTACAAGCAGTTGTGACCCCTCTGCCAAAAGGCAGGGCAGCTCCCTGTCAGTGCACCTTCCCCTATCTGCTGCGTTCCATCTTCCGCGGGACTTACTTGTTGCTGTCCCGGTACTGATAGATATAACAGCCTTGAGGCATCCCACTCTCCTGGTCCAAGGTAAACGAGAGCTTCAGCTGCAGAGAGGAGAAGGGGAGGGGGAGAATGAAAAGAGAAAAAGAGGGAGAGAGAGAGGAGGGAAAGAAAAAAAAAAGGCAACATTTTAGGCTCTCGGTCATCATAGCAACTTCAAGCAAGGCTTGTGGGAGAAAGCTTAACTTCCCGAGACTGACACGCAAACACCGTGGCCTGGAACATACCGTGGGGCTCCAAACCTCAGGGAAAAGTCACATGCGTTGCAGAAACCTCTCGCTTTTTCCACCCTTTGTTACTATAAAGTGTTTGTGGTTCTTCTGAAATGCATGGGTCGTAACGATTCACCCCTCCAAACCCACCCACACACACCACCCTTCACCAAAGCGATTGCGGTTCCCCTCAGACACTAAAGAAATGAGTCTTCTCCATCGGCAGCTGCAGTTCCCACGAGTCTTTCTCTGAAAACTTTCCCGGCTCCATCTCGTTCCTCCAGTGCATTAGAACAGAGGAGAAACCACAGAGGGAAAGGTGACAGATTTTTCCTTCTGTGCAGAGTTATTAAAGAGCTGTTAGAAGGGTTTGCAGTTTGGATCCGTGTCCGGCAGGAGGCTATGATGTGACCTGGAAGCTGCTTTCTTTGCAGCTCCAAGAAGGCATTCGGCAAAGGCTTTCAGATTTCAAACACGGCTCATTTTATTTAAGGGGGAAAAATTAATCCTCTTTCAACAAGCAACAGAATGGTTCTGTGGGGAGACTGTTTTTGCTGAAAATGTCTCCAGTGATTTTATACGTTGAACTGCCTGGAAAATGGCACGGGGCTGTGCCCCGCAACAGCCCTGCACATCCAAGCAGCCCCTTGTTCCCAAGGGGAAGGCTGCTGATCCCCAGACTAGTGTCCCACCAGCTTCTGCAGCCACAAGATGCAGTCCCTGTGCTCTGCAAAAGGGTTGCAGATCCCAACCAGGAGCCAGCAGGCTGGGAAAGAGGGGCAGCATCCTTCAGAGGAGGTAGCTGTGGTCTTTATGCACCGAGCGCTTTGGCTTTTTTGGGCTCACAGGGACAACACTACCATTCCTGGATTGTGCAGGACCCTTGAAATGCTCTGGGAAGACCACTGCAAGGGCTGAAAGTTGAAGGAGGTTTGTCACGATGAACCTGACCTTTTTAAACTGGGAAAGGAGGAGAAAGCAGTGTTGAGTCACTCTATTTGATCACAGACTCCTCTCCTCTGGGCTCCAAGGAAATTGCTAACTCAAATTAACAGCTTACTCAGGAATGAACACAGAATTACAACATCTTTCTCCTGTAGGCTGTTAAGAAACCCTGTGTGCTGAATCATTAGACGGTGCACTAATTTTCCCTTCCCTAAAGGGTAACAAAGTCATATGCTGTGTTCTCACTGACCCAAATAAAACTGCATACCATGAAATCATCAAAAAATTCATGATCTTGGATACCAAGTTAAGAATTGAGTACCAGGCTGAGGCCAAATCCAGCTGATCTCCCTTGATTTCTATGCCCCTAACTCTGTAAGCCATTCTGAAACACCCTCCTGTGACAACACGTAACACGGGTGTCCGTGCTTTGGTGTGTCCATGGTACAAGCATCACGATTTGTACTACTGTCCAGATGGCAACCTCTTACACTCTCAACCACTACTCCTTCCTCCAAGCTCTGATCTTACTACAGCTTAGCGTATTGCTCGGATCCATTTTGGAGACCTAAGGACTCCAAAGGCAGGACTAGCAGGATCAGTTGGGGATTGTTCTTCTGGAGGAGATCCACAAAGCCAGGCTGCGGCTCCTGCCTTTCCAGATGCTACAGTGGCACATGGCAGCTACCCCATGGGAGCAGGTCACCAAGGAACAAGCAACCTCCCCAAGGAAGGCAAACGATCACCTCGTTGTGGCATGGGCAAAGGTCACTTATTTACAACCAGAGTTGCCCCAAGCGAGTTGCCCTGGCTTGGGAACTGAAGAAGGAACTGGGAATGGCCCAAAGACATTTTTCTGGTCCAGGTTTTCCAAAGTTTTCCTGATAGAGCATCAAAAAGTACTTCAGAGGCAAAAGGGACAGTGGTTATCTTGGGCACAGCTCCACCTGGTCCTGTGCTTTGAGGAACAGGCACTGCATTGCCGAGTTGCTAGAGAAGAAACACAAAAGAAAGTGCAAAAGTGTGGCTTTGGCCACTTTCAACAATATTTCCCATCACGATAAACTCAGGAGAGCCTATGCCTCTCATTTCCAGCTCTCGGCTAAGTGGGCTTTGGGCTTGCAGTGCCTGAGCACCGCTGAGTACAGCTCACCTGGGCTCTGGGCCCCCGGCACCATCCAGGGCTGGAACCAGCTCTGTGCAAGGAGGCAAGTCCAGTGGAAGGGAAGGAAGGAAAAGGGCTGGGAAGGAAAACAGCATTGTTTGGACAGGCTGCTAGCAAAAGCTGTGGGGAAATCAGGTATGGGAGGGTGACCTTTTCACTATCTGGGGGGACGGGGTCCCATGGAACCTGCCTACCCAAAAAGGAAAGATCACAGCTCCCAAAGATAACAAGTTTTCAACTTTCTGTTATCTTAACCCTTTTTTGTCTGCTCATGGTATTCCAGACAAATGAAACACGCCCTGCTTGGCAGCCTCAGTCCTCTCTGCAACCCTCAGTGCATGCAAGGCCTGTGTCACCGGGACTGTATGCAGCTTGACCATCTGGGGCAACACTGTCAGCCATGAGGATGCTGCTGTCACCCACAATGACAAGGAGACCCCTCTCAGAGAAATGTCAGGGTCAGACAGTCACACGGAGAGACATGTAACTAAAGGTCCATCACAGCAACCACAGCTCAAGGCAGCCGCGCTGTCAGTGATACACAAAGCTCTGCTTTTCTGCAAATCTGCCCTGCTGATGCACTGTCATGGCCAGCCAGGAGGGGGAAGAGGGGACCTATGATTATCACCAGGCCTGGAGTCCTTACAGACCCTGACTGAGCTGCCAAGCTCTGGCTGTCCTGCCACTGGCAATGCTCTGGCTCATTTGGTTTCTGCAGGGAGTGCAGAGCCCTTGGGCAAAACTCATAAAGAAAGAGAGAAGATAAGGCAGGATATGCTCCACTGAGCATCCTCAGACATGCTCACTTCTGCATGGCCAAGTTCAGCTGCAAAGGCACTTACATTCCCTTGCTGCTTTGGAAAGCCTGCTCCAGTCCTTTCCTTCGATGCTGAAGCTAATCTATGAGGTGCTTGCTGCCACAGATCTCCAATAACAAAACTCAAGCATCCTTTCCCAGCTCTCTGCACACCCAATGCTGCTGCTTCTCTGGTCCCACCTTCTCCAGCAGCTGCCCCTTCCTTCTGCCTTCCTTCACCAAGCACAACACCACACCTCTGCTTGCTTCTGAACTTACTTCTGAAGGTTGCAGGGCAAGGCTAGGGGCAGGAGAGATGTCAGGAGCTGATCATCCGCTTTATCCCTTCTCCTATCTGACTTCTGTGACAGCAATGTCACGAGACATCCAGAGCCTCCCAGCCACACAAAGCCCTACAAAACAAGCAGCTATTGCAATCCTCCCTCTGGCACAGCTCTAACAACCAATCTGACAACATTGCTCCAGCACCGTGCGCCACTTTGAAGGTCCGTTTTTTGTGTGTCGCTGCTCCTTGGCAGAAGGCAAAGCCTTGCTGTAAAACCAGCAGACAGACTAATACCAAGACAAAGGAAAGGGCACTGCTTTTCAAAATACCAGATTTTATGCCCTCGGGAGCAACAGGAGATGGAGGTTTGTTACAGCAATGCAAGTGCGGGGTGACCCCAGCATAAGGCAGGCTCATCAGATCAAGGAATCTTCAGCATTAAACATATGAGCTCATTTCATTTTACAAGACACTGCTGGGCTTCAATGGGAGAGGAGGGGGAGAGGAAATTTCCCAGCACTGTGGTGCGATCTGGCTTGCACTGCCCCCTTCGGTAGTGCAGCCCTGGAGCTCACATGCTAATAAAGATCCCTTTCCACTTCAATAGCTTTGCACATAAAGAACGGCTCTGCATGGTGCGTGCCTGAACTCAATGGGAAAGGGAGCTGGAACGTAGCCACGCTGAGAACAGAGCGCTGCCTACCAGGCGAGCCCCATCAATAATTGAGATGTCAGAGCCACAGGGAGGTGTGTGAATAAGAGCTGTCAAAAGGAGTAATTGGGATCTGTGTGGATACAGTGATGGATAGGCTGGCTCGCCACCAGACACAATTGCAATACACCCAAACAGAAGAGGAGCAGGGTGTTGAAATTCAAAAGGGCTGGGGCAGGCTGTTTGATGGGCAGGACGTTGGTGCCTCTGTGGTACCCAAAGTAACAAGCAGGCATAGTCACGCTATCTGGTGAGTGGCTGATGGAGCCAGAAAATGTACTCAACAACGCATGGTGGATCCTTGGTAATGTCTGGTGGCACATCTTGCAGGCTTGAAGTGAAGCTGATGTCACTTCCTTGAGGAAAGTCATCTCCAGAGAAGTCATCTCCTGTCCACAGGGGTCACTGGACATGGAGAACTGTGCGCACATAACACTTGCTCATGTAATGGCCACACTCTCCAGATTGGTAAGACTCTCCTGCTGCTCTCTGTTCCTACAGCCTTAAATCCAGCAATTAGCTGATAGCGGGATGCCTCCTTGCTCCTCCATCCAACAGACACTGGCATGCTTCATCTGCACCCAGGGGGATCCCACACACATTCCCCTTGCAGCGGTGAGCAGACACCAAAACAGCACACAGACACAGACAGACACAAGACACCCTCGAAAGAAGAGCTCAGGACAGCTGCCCACCAGTGCACCAACAGCTCGGTGCTGCCTGATCCCTGCAGGGAACCCAGTGCCCTGCTTAGGCACACAGGACATAGCAGGGAGGTGTTGAGGAAGCCGTGTCTTGGGGTCTCCTCCATGAATGCCACAAAGAGCCTTTTCAGAAAGGGGAAGCGGTGCTTAATGCTGTCATGAACCTTCAGGCTTGCCCAGGCTTCAGTGCAGCCAGCAGCCATCCTTATTTTAAAGAGAGTTTTAGACTTGGAGCGATTAAGGGCCCAGTCATGCGATAAAGCCTGGTAGCTCCAACAAGGAAAGAGCATGATGAGCAGCCTTTTGGCTGCTGAAATGCTGCCAGTACCTATATTGACTTGACTGGGCAAATTCTCCATGCCCCTTGAGTAAATGGTTTGGCTTGGATTCCCCTTTTCCCAGCCTTGGCTCTGAGCAGCAGACCTCCGTCATTAGATGAAAAGTTTTCTCTACACATGCACTGTACCAGAGAGGCATTATCAGTTCAGCTGAATAACCAGGTCAAAGACTTCAGATGTGTCCCAGTTCTGGGGCAATGTAAGGGCATGCTTCCGCCAGTCTCGGTTATAAATGTTCAAGGTAATTCTACCAATGTGGTGCGGTACTCAAGCAGAAAGAGTCACCCAGAGCAAGGAGGAGAGGCAGAACAGCCTCCAAGACAAAAACCAGGGGACTGGATCTAAAGATTATACAGAAAACACCCTCCTGAAAGACAGGGGTTCTTTTCTACCCTCGTCACTCACTCAAATTTAACCCCATTGTGTAGAAGTCCAAAAAGACTGGTATCAGCTCCCTCTCGGAATAAAGGCTCCCTTCTCCAGCAAGCTCTAGAAAGCTTTTTAAGAATAAACTTAGTCATCAAGCAGGTTTTTATGCCCCACTCAAACTTTGGGTTTGACCTGAAAAAAAAAAATAGCCCTGAAGTCCTGACACTCACTTTTAAAACCACAAAAAACGAGCCGTGCTCCAGTAACGTAATCACAGAGTTTTCTGGCACCTTGTCCCTTAAAAATACATCCATCTGCCTCCACACAGGCCATCAAACTCAATCTTGTTCACAATGGATTTCCCAATTCCTGCGTGCTGGAAGGGCTGCAGCGGTGCTGGCTGTGCCGGCTGGACGAGTCCTTACAGAAGCGCAGCCTGCAAACCTCACAGCTGTGTTTTCACTTAAAGAAGCTGCTCTTGAGACCAAAGCACTTCTCCTTCCATGAGCTTTTCTATTCATGCTGCAGCTTGAAATTGCTGGAGAAAGAACCTGGGTAGAGGTTAAAGAACATGTGGTAAGGACAGGATGGGGGTAATAAAGAAGAAACCAAAAGTCCTAGAGTGGAAAAAGAGGAAAGACAAGGAAAGTTGCTACCAGCTCAACTAGTTACCTGTTGCATTGGGTTGGGGTGGTCCTTCCATTTTGACTTTGCAGACAGCTGATCTTTGGCCAATTTCAGTACCTGGTTATGAGATTGCTGTTGCTACTGGCTGGAAGTCTAGAACTGGTCCTAAACTAGTCTTATCTTACCCTCACTCCTCAGTGAGACCCCTTTTCCCTGTCCCTAAAGGCACATTTTCTAGGTGGAGGTGTAAATCCTCTAGGAGGCTTCTGAAGCTGACCCTGCTGCCCTGTATCCTCAGCATAGCCCATCCCCAGGAGACAGAGACAAGCAGGGAGGTAAATCAGCTGTCCCCATAAGTCTGATCTTCAGGGACAGAGTACTCTGAAGGGGATGTCACCAGCAGCTGCTCTTCCTGCCCCACTACCACCACTTTGGAGACATCTCAGTCTGAAACTGTAATGCAGAGCAGGCACAGGAAGGAATCAGCAAGGAACATGCTGGGTGCCCAGCACGCTCGACAGCCAGCCAGCCCCTATGTCCTGGAGCTCCTGGGTGTGAGATGACAGTGCTGTGTTTGACAGAAACTCCTTGCCAATCTTGCTCTCTTTCACACAAAAGAACAACAACTGGGTGCAAATGGGTAGCAAGAGCAAAGGCGGACTTATTTCTGAGGGTAGAACCTCCTCTCCATTCCTGCTTTACTTTTCCATCTTGGGGTCTCTCATGCAGAAGGATTATCCCTTACTTGCTGCAATACAATTCATCATCTTGGGTCTTACTCATTCTGCACCACCCAAGCTGCACATCTCTAATGTCTTCCCCCTCTCATGACGCCAGCCGGCAAACTATCTCTGTTAACAGGCTAGAAGATCCATGCATGGGGCTAAAGGACAATGTCAACCTGAAACTCAATCCAGCCTAGGAAATGAAGCCAAAACTCATTTGGGGTATCACTCTGGCCTGAACCACTCTGCCCATTTCTATTTTACAATTTACAAACCCACGACTGCGTAAAATACACGCAAAGCCAGTGAATCCCTGACACAGGAAGAAAGAAGATAGCAGACAGCTCTTCCCCCTCTTAAACTAACCTGTGAAGCCAAAGGTTCCCAGCCTGGGACCCAAAGCCATGATAAGCTATTACTAAATTATCCCACAGGCTCCAACAAGTCTTGCTCTCCAAACATCTCCTGTGGGATGCAGAGAAGACCCTGGGGTCTTCCCATCATGAAAGCGAAGTCACCATGTGTTTCCTAGCACACATGAGGGCAGCTCTGTTGCTGTCTAGTGGCCCCAAACCCTCTGCTCCGGGTAGTTGGGCAGCACAGCAAAAGCAGAAAGAAGCGTGGCTGGATCCTTTGCAAAGACACGCAGATGCTGTCATCAACATGGCAAACTGGCATCATACCCTTGGCTTTTATTTCACAGCTGCAAGTCAAAGCTGAAGAGCCTTTCTGGAAAGACGGAGCAGGAGACAACTTTCACCACTTGGCAAAAATATAAACTGCAAATGAGTTTATTTTTAAACATTCACACTCGCCTGCATTGGAGGTTTCGAATGCAATCCGCAAAGTAACAGATCCAGATTTATTTAGCAAGAAGAGCTGAATACTTCCGTTCACTTTATAATTTATAAACTTGATGAGCTCATTCTCTAGATGCATGATTAGGAAACCACAGGACTCAAACACAGACTATACAATTGCAAAGGGTTTACACTGGTGGATTAAAAATACCTT
This sequence comes from Jacana jacana, assembly GCA_013400555.1. Taxonomy (NCBI): domain Eukaryota; kingdom Metazoa; phylum Chordata; class Aves; order Charadriiformes; family Jacanidae; genus Jacana; species Jacana jacana. Next base: position 80,164 of record VZTM01021204.1, read on the forward strand.
CTTCAGAAGCTAACGACTTGTGACACCACACTGCATGCTCTAGACCACTAGGGAACTGTCAATGAAGTTAAAAGTATTTTCTACACATACATCAATTTTAAAATAAAAGCAAAACATCCCTAGGAAATGCCACATAAAAAACTGTGACACTAACAAGATACATGCCAAATTTCACTACTGGGCTGGTTGACGTTACTCACAGCCTATTTCTCTGCCTCTCTCTAAAGCACTCCCAGCTCTAGTGCTTCTCCCAGCCCCAACAGTGCTCTGATGAAAGACAATTTCACTGATTTCATCTTGTGCAATAACAGAGCCTTCACAAGCTGGGCTTTTCCAGTCTCAATACAGATGGGAGGGTTTGGGTTGCAGAAAATTCTTGCATTTTGAAGACTGACAATGACTTACAGGCTTTACAGGGCCGTGGGGGAACAGTTAGGTCCTTTCCAATCCCAGCGGCCTGGGAGATAGGGAAATTGAGTACCTGCACCTGGTAGATATGAAAATTCACTTGGGAAAGCAGGAATTTGGGAGAGGAGGAGGATCAAGACTAGCAAGAGGCTAGATTGTAATCAGGAATTTAAAACAACCCCAGAGATTCATGGACTGACCCTTCTCAAAGCCATTAAGAGTTGCCGGCAAGTCAAATCTCCCTGTCTGTGAAGAAGCTGATGGCTGGAGGGTAGTGCTTGGACACTACTTAACTTATCAGAGAGTGAAAATGCCCCAAGAAAGACCAGAGGCCAACAGCCAGAGGAGCAGCACAGGGACCTGTCACTGGTGTTGAATGGGATCAGACAAGACCAGGGTCTGCAGCATGAGAAGAGAGATGGGAAACACAGCTGCTGCCACGGCACTGCCCAAGCCCATGGGCACCCTCCACTGACATCCAGGACTGAGAGAGACCCTCGGCCTCATTAATCCTCAGCTTGTTGGAAAGCTCACTGTACTCACTGTACAACATGGGCTGGCAGAGCAGGCAATACACCCACTGCCCTGAAAATCCTGAAGCGAACAGACCAAGCCTGTGAGTTAAAGTAACCATGAAAAAAAGAGGAAATATTTCTCACTATTAACAAGGAGAGAAACTTTAAGCCTATGGCTGACGTAAACTTTCTCCTAAGCCTACAAGGGTCAGCAGTAGAACAGACAGGCATTTCTGCAGCCTGCTGGTCTGGCCTGTCTGGGACCTGAGAGGGTCTGTGGGACTGACACCAGCTTTTTCACAGGGTGGGTGGTATGGAAGTCCACATATATGCCACCTTGATCTGATGAAAAAAAGCAAAGCCTGATCAAGAAGAGATCCCTAAGGCATTTCTTAGGTTAAGAGAGAGCCTGAAAGACTTACAAAAAGCAACCGGTGTGTTCCATGTTTGCTTTAGATGAAAACTGACACAACCAAGTAAAAAACCCTCTCTAAGCTCGCTGCTTGGTATGTCACTATTAGAGGGTACTGCAGATAACATGTCATTATCTCCAACTGATGTTATTTCAGACACCTGACAGTCATGTCTGAAAACAGGTCTCAACTTACCGACCCTAGGTTTAAGCAGCATGAAGTTTAGCTTCATGCTTGGCCCTGCTATTTTGCAGGAGCCCATGGTCAGCAGAGAACAGCAGAAGTCAGCAGCTCCCAAAGAGACGGCAAATCCAGCCACTGACAGATGTAGCACCGCAAGAGAAACACAGCTCACAGGCAGCTTCTTTCATGGGAAACAGAACACAAACACCAGAAATGGCAAATGTTCACTTGATGGAAAACAAGGGGACAAACACCCTTCACAAAGCGCCGGGTGGTTTCTGAGAGCTGCCTCATCCTCCCACCAGAGACAGATCCCAAAGCAATGGTTACCTGAAGCAGGATGGGACACCATGCTGTCTTCACATGACTCGAGCCATGAGGAAAGGCAAGGTAAGAGCTGTGGATGTAGATGTGTCTGTGCATGTGGCAGGAGGAAAAAATGGTTTTGTGTCTCTTACTGCACCTGACTATAACACAACTTTTTTCCCCACCTAAAGAGCCTTGGAGGATGCTGATACACATTTTACAAATCAGACTATTTTGTGTCTTCCCTGTGACTACTTTTTGTCCTCCCATAATGTGCCCAAGTTTTTGTCATTGCTGTTGGGAGGACACATGGAGCCGAGGGCATATCAAACACAGCAAATCCTATTTTCTTAAGTTTGTTAATGCTAACTGCTTCCCCTGCTAAGCCACTAATGGAGCTGCAAGAACCCAGGAACAGAGATTAATTCAGTGCCCAGGTACTGTCTCATGCCCAGAGGGATTTCCGTAGCGTTGCACTGGAAGACAGACGAAAGCTTGTAATACCCTCTATGCAAGAGATAAACCCATTAAAATATGAACAGCCCCTGTGCTGACATGATAAGAGCTATGCCAGGTAACAAGAGAGATGACAACAGGATTTCTAGGTTTAGTTATTCCTGCAAGCCATTAAACCAGAGCTGGGACTATGAAGATGCAGAATATCCTTGATCACACCACGCTGATCTCAGTTTGACAGCTTCGCCATTCTCCCCCCTCCTTTGGGGAGCTGCTGTGAAATACCTGGCAGTCAGGCAACCCAGCCCTACCACTGCTGACTCGAGCTTCTCTTGTTCTCTGGGGATGATCTGGACTCTCTTACAGCTTGTTACAATCTGCCAGGACCGCAGGCAGCTGTGCTGTGCCCTTGGCCAAACCTTCTGCTCCCCACATTGTTAGCAGCATGGGGTGGGAAGGCATCTCCTGCCACACACACTCAGCCCACTGCCTTCTGCACAGCATCTTCTCCACGTGCTGCAGGCCAGAAAATGTCACCCAGCATCCTGCCACGGCAGTGCCAGCTCCCTCTTTCCCAAGCAGAAGTGGGCTTCCTAGGGATCTCACGGCTCCTCTGTCACAGGGAAAGAAGGAAGAAGGAGCAGAGAAGGGCCAGGCAACTTGTCCCAGCGAGCCCAGAGCCCACTGGCAGTGGGATGGGCACCCTGCCCTCCAGCTAACCCAGGACCAGTTGCCTTCCTCTAGCTCCAACACAGCAGGGCTTCAGCGGGGAAGTGATTTCCACATGTAGATGTTCTGGAAAGGGCTCTGGCAAGGTTCACTCTGAAAAGGTGCATTGTAAAATGTGAAGTATTTTTGTAGTGCCAAGTTGATGTCAGAGCCTGCGATGCTGCTGCTGATCCCCGGGTTAGAGTGCAGAGAGGGTAGGAGCTTCTTCCAGCATTAATGCACAGCAGGCTGTTTATAACCCTCCACGCTGCACTGTTATTGAACGTATGCAAGGGGCTCAACATGGTTTATGTCCAGTAGTTGTGGTTTCTAAGCTGTATTGCATTTCTTCAGAACGAAGATACATAATATTTTAAACCTATTTTAGAAGCCAGTCACAAATCTGCAATCTTTTACATCGTTCCTCCTTCCTCCTGTCAAACCTGAACCATAACAGGCAGCCACAGAAGACCAGCAAGTTCACGTGCGAGAACTCGGCTGCAGGAAACTCACACACACAGAGGGATACTCAAAGCTGTAATTCAGTTAAATTGGTACAAGCTATGTTTAAGGTTTCAAAGACATCTGGGATGTAGTCCACTGTTTAGAGTTGTGGGTACCAGCACGCCGTATGCGGAGAAGGAGAATCCATGAACTGAACCAAAGCATGATGTATTTATTTAACAACATGCCACAGCAAGTGTAAGGGAATTAAAAGGTTTCCTGCCCCTGGGAGCTCAGAATACTAGCAACCTCATCGTGTATCATCCTAAAATCTCATCACTGCCTTCCCTTGCCGGGACCGTCCCCATCCAGTCCTAAAGCAAGTCATAACACAACTGAATCTCTAATTTCCATTTTTAACACACCCTTCCACATGGCAGAGTCAGCTGGTGCAAGGAAGGCTTAGAAAAATCCTTAGAAATCATCCTTAAAGGACAGTCTGTAAAGTTCCACTCCCTAGAAATGCCTGGCTTCAGCAGCTCTTGCAGACTTCTCTAGTTTTTGCAGTAGTTTTGCATCAATCAGACTTTCCATTTTACCAGCTTCATTGGTTTCAGGCTTTGGTGGGTTAATTTTGTCCAGTCAGTCCTGGAATTGGAGTTGTCCACACCAAAGTGGTAAGTTTTAAAGGCAGAAACCAACACCATATTTTACAGAGACAGTCAAGTTCTTAAAATTAGTTATTTATTCCAACAATATTAAAAGGAGACACATCGCTTTCTCAGTCATTTTTCCATTCGTAGTATTTTGTTTTGTTTTTTTAAACCCATGAGCCTAATCCTTAATTTCTCTATGGAAAAGCTGGAAGAAAAAGATCACAGGGACAAAGGATCAGCCTCCTAGAGCATCCACTGCGCTCGCTCACCCTTTGGAGAGGTTGCTGGCTTTGTTGTCGAGATTAATTTTTTTAAATACACTCCAAAAGTAAATAAATAAATTAAAATATCTGCAGGCATCGGTATTAGCTTGTGAAGGAGACCCAGACAATGCATGGGAGGTAGAAAAGAGCCAGTAAATTCTAGGGGTGTAAAACAGGAGAGGGAATTAAGCCTGGTGATTAAATTAGACGACGCATGAATACATTCCAATGCGCAACATCACTCAAGCACTGGACAAAACATATGGCAACAATGGAAAGCGCTGCCCACGAGGTCACCTTTAATATGATTAGCCATGGACGCCTGAAAGGAGATCTCCCAAGTACTGGTGTGCTAACCCTCCTTTGTGCAGGGTGGAGGAGCACCCCCTTCAAGCCTTTGAGGTTCCATGAACCCCGTGCAAACGGCTGCTGCCTGTTAAGGGATGTGCCCAAGTCCATTGAAAGCAGGACAAAACCAAAAAATGAGCTTCCAGGCCGGGCAAGCGGGCTGAGAGTGGCTTTTGTTCCCTGTCGAAGGGCACCAGGGGGAGCCGTCCCCAGGGTGTCCTGCCTGACAGCTGGGTCACCCCATGGGCTCTCCTGCTCCGCTTGGACTTTTCAACTCTGCTAGCCCCTGTTCACCGGCATGGGTCACCTCTTTGAAGGGGCAGAAAGCGCCTCATCCATCACTGACACGAAGGGAGTTAATTCACTTCTTTACAACTGGAAAGGCTTTTGCTGTGAGCAGGAGGGAGTGCAGGAAGAGTAATGAAATCCAAAAGGGAGCCAAATGATGCTTTCCTCTGCTAGACGCCAGCACTGGCAGCGCTTGCTGCTGGCACGGCCCATGGTGGGTGAAAGGAGACTCTTTTGTGGTATGCCATTAGCTACTTCCAAGGCCTCAGTTCATGTTTACCACAGCCACTGTGTTACTTCACTTGGTATTTTTTTCCAGTTCTGTTGATCATACTGCAGAACTGACCGAGTCTGTTTGGAAACCTTGCTCACAGAAAGCAGAAACAAATTGCTTTTCAAAAGGACTGTTATTTTTTTTTCTTCCCTAAACCAAACCTCACACTGCTTTCCATAAACCCAACCTAAGGCAGAAATCCCCACTTCAAGCCGAAAATTAAAGGTCCCTGCTAGGCTTTGCCTGCTCTGGTTATTGCCCAGCTGTGCCACTTGCCCCTGGTGAGGTGACAATGCCACCAGAGCTGAGCTATGCTGCCCGGGCTGCACTAGAGGGCATCTCACACCCCGGAATTTCTCTGCACCACACAACATTTCAGCTGTCAAGTCAAACCCCATTACAACAGCAGCCAGCAGGTTGTCTGGTCAACTGTAATGAGAAGAAACACCTGATGACATTAAAGATAATCTCGTGTGAGTCACTTTGCATGACTATCTTGCTGTAATCAGGTGAGCCCTTCATACTGCTGAACTCTCCCCCAGAGGACCTTGGCACACTCAGCTGAGCTCCTCACAAGGTTTCTGCAGGCCTTTAGCATTTCAGATTCCAGGCAATGACTAATCATGGACACGTGAGGGACAGCCTGAGGGCAAACTTCTTCCACACACTTTGTGTTTGCATGGTGGGGTGGGTGAAAGTCATGGAGAAAACCCCAGGAGGAACTTGCTCTGGCTACATGGGTCGCAGCATCTACAAAGGCTCAGTGACAAAGCAATAAACATGGCTCAGGACCACTGCCAGCAGAGCTCCTACTATTGCCAGGAAAAGGAAAGGATCATCTCCTAAAGTCCCTTCCAGCTTTACATTTCCAGGATGCCATAACTGCAGTTCAAGCCGTGACACAGCACATCCCAGGCGCCGCACTGTCATGGTCGGTATTTGGCAAGCTGTGAAATGCCAGCCCTGTCAGAATGAAGAGTCACCTTGGACCCTTCTAACAGATCTCAGGGACTCATGGCACCTGTCAAGACTGAAGATCAATCCAGTTTCTAACGAAGAAACGTAGACCGGGCAGCTCCATGCTTGCTCTAAAACCATTTGGGGCAGCAGCTCCATGAAAGAGGGAAGTTTTTTTTTTTTTATTTTAGACAAACAAAAAAAACCCAAACCCTCCACAAACATAACTTTTTCAAAATGAAAATTAATGAGGCTTGGGGAAAATGCCTGTGGTGGCATCAATTTCTTTGCTGTTTAAGTTCTTTTCTGCAAGTCTTCCTCCTTTGTATTGTATTTTGTACCCGTCACTATGCTACCACTATTAGAAAGGCTACTTGTAGCAGAAGCACTGATCCTCAGTGCCAGGTCTGAAGCAAACTACAGACCTACCAAACAAGAGCAAGGATGAACCAGACCTGCAATACACCAAGCCAAAGCTCTGCAAGAAACTCACCAACTCAAAGAAGTCAGCTGTAGAAGCTGAGTGCCTTTCAGCAATTTTCCTGAAAGGAGATAGCCCATGATGCATAGCCCAGATGATGCTACTTTGCATAACTGCTTGGCTTTAGGACAAGTCCTCTCTTTCCTGCAGTGCTCAGCTGCAAACAGTAGCTATGAACTCAAAGGAAGAAGGTCTCCAAGTTTATCCTAAGGAGTAGCCACTTTCTCCCTACAAAGTGGGTACACAAGGGCAAGTTTCACACACCTCCATCTGCTCTTATTTCTTCATCCTAAGAAGTATGTACATAATTTTGTTGGTGCTGGCATGTGGAGACCAACTGGCTTCTATGCTGGGTCCAACCCACAGAAATTCCATTTAGATGCCATATTTCTCTCAGTGTTCACCATCTGCTCTAGACTTTATCTTAAAACTCCTGGGATACTGAGCAATAGCATTCCTCCAGCATCGAGGATGTCAGAGCTCAGGTGAGACGAGGACTGAACAAACCCAAGAGCAAGATCACTCTGTGAGTGAGACGTTCAGCCCACAGGGTTTTATACTATTTTGCACTATTTTAAGAAAAAAATCCTCTGCTGTCTCAGCTGGTTACAAGAGCACCATGTTCACAGTCTTTAAACAGATTTCAAGGGACTTGTACACATGCTTTTTGAGAATTTGAGGAGATGACCACACTGTACAAGTATTTCAAAGTTTGTCCCCTGCTTAAAGGCAATTTGACAGCAGCACCCCTTGCCACCATGTTATGGACCCATCAGTACACCTACTTCTTACTCCTACTGAAACACAAGAAACCAGTAACTCCCCAGCTCATTTAACCACCTATATTATTGCCCACTGGCTTATTCAAAAAAAATAACTAAAAGTATGGCATGTGAGCACAGTATTAAAGACTATCAACCATCACTTTCAGTAATGTTTGAAAATAATAAAAAACAGAGAGCTGAAGTGAAAATTCAAAACCTCAAACTAATTTCAACCATACATACATGAGAAGGGAAAAGTTTATACATGATGCAACAGAAAAAATGACTCACTTTCTGAAATGCCAAAGCCTGTTTTAGTTCATTCTGTCTTCTATACCTGTTAAACACATCACTGACAAAGAAATCATTTCATAAACGGCATTTTTTATAAAAAAACCCATCTTAGCTATTTAAGCATTTTATTTCCTAGTATTGTAGGTCAGATTCTACTCCAACATGTTAATCAGAAGCAAAGCACTAGCTCAATCAAAGAGGTTTTTTTTTTCTCAGAAAAGAAAGAAGAGTCTTGAGATTAAAACAGAGACCTTGAAATTGAGGTGAAACTGCAGCCTTAAAGCTAATGCAAACCCTCCTGTTGATTCCCAGGACTGAAGATTTCTCAGTCTCAGGGTTGACCCCAGCATTGCTGTCAGACACCCAGTATGTTACAGCTCTGCAGTCCCCCAGGGTAAGCAGGACCAGAGGGATCAAACCCATGACGCGGCCACTTTACTTCAATTGTCAAGGAAGGCACAAATTAAATTTTGTTGAATTCAGACTAGATTTATGTATTATTTTTTAAGGCAAACAATAGTGACTGCTTGGGTAGTTTGTATTTATGTGACAGAATCAGGATTTTCAAGTCCAGTTAAAGGAATTTCCCACAAAACCCCCTTCACAGTGATTTTACATGACTGGTTTCTTCCAGATGTCCGAATTCTCTTAAGCCACTCTAGTCCAACAAACTCTTGAGGCTACTTTCCCACTGCTTCTTGCTTAGTTTTCAAGCAGCTATTGATTTAGTAGTAGCCCATCACAGATGGGCAACAGACTGTTGCCAGCTTACTTGGCAACTAATTAGCACAAAGACAATGTACCTGTTACCAGCCTAGATCCAAACTGGAGAATGCATTCCCTCCAGAGAGCAAAGTTTAATACTACTGTCAGGTTTAAAGGCACTGGCAATGCAGCAACTTGTGAATACGTATCTTTGGGGAGAGATGGGTATCTGTGACTCAAGAGGGAGCAGGAAGCAAAGGAGAATCACGGTGGTGCACAGTGAAGGAGCACATTGAAGCAGGAGATCTTTCTCAAGTCCCAAGTATGAACAAATCTCAGAAACGAAGTGCAACGTGGACCAGCGACCTTATCTGAGATGTCACGCGTCATGCTCCCATTTTATGCAATTACGTATTCAGGGGAAATCTACACTCTGAATTGCACTCATGCTTGAACAACTTCCTTATTACTGTATGAAGATGTAGGGAAGGGCAAGATAGATGCTTTAGACTACTAAAGACAGATTCAAAGCCACTTGTTTCAAAACAACACCAAAAGGTTGCTCAAGAAAATGTACTCCCAATGAATCACTGCAAACTTTAGCAGGGCATATAATTTCAGGAGATGTTGGCTTGGACTATGAATGTTTAAAGATACACCCGAAAGTGGACCTCAGCAGGTGCTGCTTCCTCAGATGGGGCATGATCAGCTCTGTCCTCAGCTCAGCTGTTAAGATCTTGGCTATGACTCTTGTAGCCTCATTTCAGTGGCTACAAGGAAACTGCAGGTGCTCTCTGAGTGCCTTTGTACTTCAGCGTCCGTATGCTATGGATGAGAAGAGATAAAACATCCCGGGACTCAGAAGGAATTATTATGTCCAGAGACACATGATAAAATTAGTTGGGGTCATAGAAAGGAAGTTTTTTTTTCCTCTGCTCTCACTTTGGAATTGAAATGAGAAATCACAGAACTGCACTGTCTGAATCTTTCATCTCCTTCCAAACGTTGCCTCTGTCATTATACAATTAGCCTTTCTTCCATTTACTCTTAGGTGAAACAGAACTGGCTCTGACAAAAAGCTGCTGCATCTTCACCTGTGGCAGATTGATCACATTTGAAGTTACATCACTCAACACCCAGTGACTCCATCTAAAGAGAATGATGATTAGCCATGCAGTCAGGTATAATTAACCTGAAAAAAACTCTTGTCAAGTCTCTGTTCAAATATGTGCTAAATGGAATCTGAAACATCAAGAGACCTTCTGATGATGTCTGTTCATTGCCAGGGAAGAAAACCACCACCAACTGGAGGGTGAGACTCTCAGAGCCAGGACTCCATCTTCAACAGAAAACGTAAATTATTAATTTCCTGCCGGCACTCATGCCACTTGCACCTCCACACAAACACATTTTCCTGGGTTTTATCTATCTTGCTGTCATGGACACTGAAGAACCATTTTTTTCTGCTTCATTGAGAACGAGTTTTTCCATCCATCTTTCAATACAACCAGCAGAAGCCACTACTTCTTTCCCTACCAACTTCAAAACCACCAGTGAATGGTTTTCTCAGCTGAAACAAGCACCGAATTCTCTGTTCACCTTAGCTATCAGCTTCATGTTTGGGATGCTTTCCATCACACTAAGCCAACACCTGCCACAAATGTCCTGTCTTTTCCCTAGAGTTGCTTCTTGGGGATCATGAGCAGGTAACCCCAGGCTGCCTAACACACAAGCATGAGCAAGACCCATCAGTGTCCAGCTAGTCCAAGAAACCAAGAGATGCCTGCTTCATGTGTGGATTTAGAGTACTTGCAAACACCTTCAACCCTATGGCAAGTGATGACTGCCAGCTCACCACAATTCTACAACAGCCGGTCATCAACTGGATTCAACTGATAAAAAAAACCAAGCAATTTGGGAAGTACCACAAGGTGTTGCCCACTGCAACTCTGCCCTGTTCAAACAAGAGACCTCCATGGGACAGCAACAGACTGGCATGGTCCTGGCAGATGTAGGCAAAGCCTGAGAACTGGAAGAACTAGGGAGAGAGACCACTTGTGGAACACGCTTCTGCGTGACAGAGAAGTGCTGGCTGTAGTTCAGCCCTTCATGCTGACGTAACTTGTTTCTCTGCTCTGCGCCATAAGTACCTGCTGAGGAACTGGGATCACAAATCCTGACCTTAACTGGGCCATCAATAAACAGCAGAAACAAAACAGCACCCTTTCTTATTCAATAGCTGTCAGTAATAATCGTGAGAACGGTCAGCGTTGGCCTAAGGCGCTGGATTTGGCCTGGGAATCAGGAAAAGGCTGTCCTGCCAGCTGTGCCACTGACTCACCACAGCAGCTCAGGCAACTGCTTCACCTCTTCATGTCGTTCCCATCACCTGGAAGGATGGAGCCGACCCCCCCTCTGATACTTGCTGTGAGGCTGGCAGATGAAAGCAGCTAGTGCTGTTTCAAACAGCATCTCAAAATTTAAGCCTAAGACCCCATTTTTTTCTGAGAAGTTTCTGAGCTTGCAGATCTATAGCAGATTCAATAAAACTCAAGGGTTAAGCTGTGTTTCTTTAGAAGAAAAACACTCATATGTCACCAGAGAACTTGAATATCTGAGTGAGTGGCTGGATTACTCCAGGAAGAATAAAGTCATAACCCACTCTTGCATTACTGATGGTAAATCAATGCCAGAGCACCACTGTGTGGGGAGCTCCGTCCCAGCCATGTCTGCACCGACATCTGGCTGTGGTGGCTCCCAGCACGATGCTCTACAGCCGAGGCCTGCTCTCCAGTGTCTGACTTGCCCCTCCTGCTGGAGCCAGCTCGACCACTTCACCACCTGCTCCTGCTGGGACACAGCTGCTCAGCTCTAAAAGAACAATTGAGGAACAGCAGTACATGTGTGAGGACATCAATCCTACTCACACCCCTGGGAGGACTTCATTAAAAACCCAGGGCAAAAGATTAGATTCTAAGGGCCTTCCACTCAAAATCCTAATTTAATCAAAATATTTTAAAACCTACTGGCAATGCAAACACCTCCAAGTAAGCAGAAAGATGCTCAGCCAACACAGACTCCCCCATAATGTGATCCTGCAACTCTTCCTTCCTGTGGGCATCTGGCTGCCCACACTGAGCCATTGGCTGCTCCTGATGACAAAGATGACACTTTTGGCCTGCAAAGTGCCACACTCCCTGGTGATATGGTATTGTAGCAAAGACTCTTCAAAAACCGTTCTTACTTCGCTAACACACCTTCGCAAACGCGTTTCCATTACTCCTGTGGAGAAGAGCAGTGTCTCCCAGTAGAAAACTCTGGCCTTGGATGCTCATTTTGGCATGCTAACTGGGGCTATGCAAATGACATAAAATCCCCAAAGGAAAGTAATCTCCAAATACATCCAGCATCCCCCCAGCTGCCTTATGTATCACACAGCATAAGCAACTGTCTATAATGATTGTACAGCACCTGCTGTCCCCATTCTGGGTATCACTGATGCCTCTTTAACCAGACATCAAAGAGAAGGAGCAGACAATGGTGGAATTGTGATAGGAAGTGAATAGTGAAAGCTCCTTGTCATTTATCTTACAGCATCAAACACACAGCCCACCCTGCCTCTGCTGTCACGTTCACACACTGTTGCTGTAACAGCCTCTTTTAGGAGGCATCATGTCAGTTTTTAGCATTTTAAAAATGCACATTTTGGATTTTCTCCTGGGCCAAAGCAAGGGCCTTGGTACACACTTGGACCGACCCTGAGGAAACCAAATCCAAGATGAATTTGGTACCAATGTCACATTTTAGGTCATGAGCACCAAAACTTCCTCTTTGAGACTGGCCAAAAAGCCAAGAAAGCAATGCAGAATCACAGAATATCAGGGATTGGAAGGGACCTTGAAAGCTCATCTAGGCCAATCCCCCTGCCAGAGCAGGAACACCTAGAGCAGGTCACACAGGAACACGTCCAGGCGAGTTTTGAATGTCTCCAGAGAAGGAGACTCCACAACCTCCCTGGGCAGCCCCTTCCAGTGTTCTGTCACCCTCACCATGAATAAGTTTTTCCTCATTTTCAAGTGGAACCTCCTATGTTCCAGCTTGCACCCATTGCCCCTTGTCCTATCATTGGATGCCACTGAGAAGAGCCTGGCTCCATCCCCCTGACACTCACCCTGTACATAGTTATAAACATTAATAAGGTTGCCCCTCAGTCTCCTCTTCTCCAAGCTAAAGAGACCCAGCTCCCTCAGTCTGGAGGGTCTGGAGAGATGCAGGGACAGGCAAGAGTTAGGGGCTGGAGCAAAGCCATCTCCTCCTCCCCACAGAGGTGGGTGCACTGAGAGTGAGCAGGGGTGACACAGACAGCAGCCATGGCCAGAATACCTAAGCATCACACCAGGGAGTGCTTGGGCCAGGATGGCATTCCCACCCCAACAGCATTTCACGACATATATTCAAATCATGCCAGTAGGGAAAACATTTGAGCATTCGGCTAACTGAGGTCTATACTATGGTTGGACTTGATGATCCCAGGGGTCTCTTCCAACCTAAATGATTCTATGATTCTATGATTCTATACAATATTATAGCCCTGTGCTGGCCCACCTGAACAGTTCTTCCAACCCAAAGCGCCTTCCATTTTTATATCAATATACTGTATTTTGCACACAATAAGTGTTTAACTGGGTTAGAAACATTTACCACTTTCACATAGCAAGAGGAGACCTGAATGCTTACTATACAGATATGAGACAGCTAATATGACAAAACAGTTTCCCATAATTATTTCCACCAGTCATTCACAGTGGAAAATTTTAATGGTGATAGTAATTAATCTCTGGCTCTTGAGATTTTCAATTAAATGGCATTAGCAGGAGCTACTGTCTAAAAATACGTGTTTCTGTCCTATCCCATTAGCCACAACTAAATACGAAATTTCCCAACATACAATGGCACATCCTGTACGTACAATGTCCTTCTTCCTCCTCATTTTCCATCTGTGGATGGCTTGAGTCAACTTCTCAGAGCTGTTTGTACCCAGGAGGTAGATTCAGCTCCTAGAGCTTCAAAAACTGCACAGAGCTGGTCACTATATCCAGTCTGGGTGTTTTGGAGCTGGTGCTGGAGTCTTTGTCTTGTTTCCTGCAGCAGCAATACTCTATCACTTCAGGAGTCCCACTAACCTTAATTAAACAAAGCTATTCTCAAAGACCTCTTATTTCCTTCATCCCAGCAGCTATCAGAGAGGACTGTAGGGGGGGGCGTTTAATGTGGTACCGAGCTACAATACAATTCTTCCTATTATTTTCACTCGTTATTCAAAACACTAGAGACCCACAGGGAAAAGCAACCCTTGCTCAAACGATGAGAGAGTGGCAGAGCACACAGGCTGGGAGCAGGACCATTTCACCAGCAATGCAACCCTTAAATTTGCGTAACATTCTCATCTTTGCCATTTCAATCCTTCCCTTTTCGCACACACCTGCAAAGCTGAATGTCTGTTGTTCAGAAAACAAGGAGAGAAGCGATTCTAGCAAATGAGTCAATGTCATTAACTGGTCTAACGCAAATGCACTTTGGGTTGTTCTCACACTGAACTTCAGTTAATGCCAACGTTTTGAGCACCCAGGTGTAAGTGCGTTGGCAAAGGCGGAATCACCGGCACAACAAAAGCCACTGCTCAGCTCACAGACAGTTGTCATAGAGACAGATCAGCATCCCGGGGTATTCTCATTTTAAATACACACAGAAATCCTTTTTAACCTGTCTTCTTGTAGGCATCTGTCCTCGTGATTCATTTATAAACTGCTGAGGCCAAAAAGAGAACCATTTATCAGCGGGTCTCCTCTAGGCAGGCTTGAGCTAAGGAGCTTTTCTGCAAACTTGATGGTTTTTGTTGAAAGCAAGTTTCTATCTGATTCTCTGGCTAGTGTTTCTAAAAGCTGTGGTTTGTGGAAGTGATCCAGCTTCAAAGTAACCTGGCCAGGAAAAAAAAAGAAAGGAAAGCTGTGGGTTGTGCTCACTTTGGTTTTTAAACCAGGTCAGATCCCTGCTCCAATTTACAGTGCTAGCACACCAGGAGCTGTGGGAGGACAGCACAGGGGTGGCAGCTCGTGGTCCTGGGCAGGAAGGAGGCTGGGGCAGGGGGGAGAAAACATTGCAAATATCCAAACGTGTTTTCTCAAAGCCACAGTACAAGGCACCTCTTGCCTTTACATCTAAAAGCTGCAGCTCCAAATGGGAAGGAAAAGAAATACATTAATCTCTGTCTGCGTGGACAAAGTTTCATAAGCTCCTTAGCTGTTGAAGGTGCAAAGACTTTAAACCTCTAAAATTCAGTGCTCAGCTGCCTTCTGGAGCCAGAAAACTGGCACACAGCACAGGAAGCCATATTCCAGTGAAAAAGCCCCAGCAGGGGCCTATGGGGACAGCCAGATCCCACGGAGTAACAGATATGTGGTACCGGTTGCAAAGAAGGTCCTCAGACACAAGGCCCTGTGCAGCAGGACTGCCCTGCAGACCTCTGCAGAGGCATGAAGAGAATCGGGGGGGAGAAAGTAGTGGCAGGTATGTGGGTTGCCATGGCCAGGACCAAAAGAGGCAGGAATCCAAAATTATATAGCCTCAAACAGACACATATATATTGACACTGAATCCACAAATCCTAAGCTTTCAAAACCGTGTGTGAGAACAACCCAAAGTGCAGAGATAGCTCTCTGCAATTTGTCTCAAGGTCTTCTGTGTGACCCAGATATGTAATTCCCAAGTTATTAAAAAAATATATATATTCTTCATCCATTGAGCTACAGAGATTCTTGCTTCTAAAATTACTGCTAAAAGATAAAGCCATGGGCAAGCAGATGCTGCTCTCACAGTAGCTCATAAAAATTCAGCAGTGACATTCAAACAGGAAACATTCCTTTCACCATGGCACAGCCAGTCTGGCACTGCTGCATCTTGCTGGAGCCATCCTATGTCAGGTGTAAGGGGTTCCCTGGCCAACCAGTATTTCTGCTATTATAAAGCCCATGAATGGCTTAATCTGAGAGATGGTCTTCATTTTGGGGAATAAATCCCAAATTATACAGATGTTATGGGAGAGACTGATGTCATTCCAAAGGGGAAACTAAGGCTGGCAGGGAAAACACCAGCCCAAGGCCACCACGGCCAGTGACAAAGCAGGATGGGAAACTTTTCCCCCAATGATTTTCTTAATACCAACAGAAAGCAAAAGAGCACGTCATGCTGAAAAACAGCAGGATGGAAGTAAGCAAAAAACTGTCATCATTGTTCCATCAGGAGTGACCCCAATGTAGAACCTCTCAAACATAATGCAATGTATAGGAAGAGGGCTCACATCCCTTGGGGAAAAAAAAAGCACAGGAGTCATCCATGCCTGGCCACCCCCTCCCTTAAGACCATGGGATGATCATTTCCTTCGCTCACATATTTATTTGGAATCTGATAATTCATTGCCCCTAGTTTCCTGCTGGAGTTTGTCTTCCATTGTTCAGGATTTACATTACTCAACAGGAAATCAGTGAGAGGTCCAGCGATTAGAAAGGTGTGTTTCCCATTTGGACCCACCCTTGGTTGCTCGCTCAGGGCTGGAAGTTGGACCCAGCATACAACTGCATCCATGGGAACCCAGGGAAGCCAGGGAGCAAAGGCAGGGGGACTCCTCTCCTATTAAAAGATATAGATTGTTTTGTCCAGCCATATGCCACTGGTCATGTCCACAAACCAGTCCCTCACATAGGTGGGTGTACTCAGGCCTTACAGTAACCGCTTTCTCCATGTACTGGGGAGGGTGCAGTTTATCAAAATACAACTATAAAGACAGTACTCAAAAAGAGTAAGTATGGTGAAAGTATCCCTGGAACTAAAATACTCTTCCTGCTCAAAGACCATTACTTTCCCTCTGACACTTTTGCCAGGGAGAAAGATTCTGCACAGCATAAAGTGCCGCTTGTGAGATATAATTCAGTTTATCACATTGCTCAGGAACTGGGCTGAGTAGGAACCAGCCCTCTCTGGTGCCCTCAGCGGTAGCTTTTAACCCTGACCTCACAAATGATGCTCCAATACATTCTCTTTAAAGGCTCCTCTGTAACAGCAGAGAGCAAAACAAAACACCACTAATCTTTTAAAGGGTATCACTTGAACAGGATGCTTCCCTGGCCAAGTCCTCCCATTGAAAATGTGACAACTGTTTTAAAACCCTTAGGTTAGTCTGAGAACAGGTACTCAAATGGGGCACACACAGTGACTGCTGAGCACTACACTGGAAGAGTAAGTCATGGAACGCAGCTGGTGTCTGGGCCACAGTTCCCAGTTACTGTGGACTGTTGTTCCAACCACACACGTCCAAGGCTTGCAGGTTAGCTCATCAAGTGCAAAGGCTGGGTTTTTACGTTTCTCTAGCATACACAGTGTGCTGGAGAACAAAAGCCCAGCTTACTAGCTATTGTACAGAAAACCTCAGTGGGAAGCCTCTGTTCCAAAAGAGGTTTAAGCAAACTCTGCAGGACCTCACAGTGGGAGCCTGATTTCCAAAAATTATTTTAATATAATTTTAAGCATGATTATTTCCTTTGAGTAAGGAGGGACTTTAAGGAAATGCTCATGCTCAAGGCTCACTTACGTGTGCCTAACAGTTCCCTAAGTCTCCCTACAACAGATGTAGGCACAATACCCTTAGACATGACAGTTCCTACACCAGAAAGGTTATCCTAAGTATGACCCAAATCTCCTCTGCTGAAAGTCAAGGCACAGGTGTCTCATCCTGTCCGTCTTAGACATGGGGAACAGAACATCGCCTCCTCCTCACAGTTTTGCCAGACTAAGCCACATGTTCTGTCAGGAAGGTCGTGGATTACAGACACTCGTTACTCTTTTGCTCTGCAATGATTTCTCTAAAATTAGACTTTCCTGCCACTGGAGACTACACCACAACGCCGAGTAAAATGGAAGGGTTACACCATACCTCTTACATACAATAGCCCTGTTTACACACCTCGGTACACTACCTTCTTTCTCAGCAATACCCTTATGTTGACTCACGCTCGTTTTGCAAAATGAAACAATAGAGCTTCCTTATATTAAGAGACTATTTTGTCCCCTGCTCAGGAAGGCCGCTGAGTTCTATCAATTACTGGAACCTCCTATCCACAAAAGCTGTGGATAGTTTTCAGAATCCACCTCAGAGCAGCTGAACAACAATCACAAAAGTATTTTTGTTGTGATAGTCTAAAATATCTGGATCTACTGTAAAACAGAAGTGACACATACAACCACTGATACAAGATTATTGAAATCACCCCAGACAGAAACGCTCCTCACTAGCATTTCTTTCTCTGAAACACACCCAACACTTGTAAGTATTAGCTTAGATAACATTTAGTCATTTTCCTTTCTCAGAGAGCTGCTTTGAAAGCTATGGAAAACGTGAGTATTGCAAGCACAGAAATAAAGGCAGGGGATGAGTCTTTCCCAGTGAAATGTGCACTAAGGATATCTGAACTGCTTGATAATGAATGACACCACCATGATTTGTTTCACTGTATAAGTTACTTACCCGCTCCACCAGGGGTTTAGGATTTTGAAAAATGCTGGAAGATGGATCACTCCTTAAAAAACAGTAACTGTTTTCTTTTGATCCTACTTTACTTATTGCTTTTGGCACATAGCTTGATGCCGCTTTTAAGATGAAGTTGGCACACAAACCTGCGTTTTTATTCCAGCCTTTACTCTCCCCTTTGAGTTTTCAGATTGATCAGGAAAATCCTTAGGGAGTATAACATGGAACTGTTCCACTGGAGCGGGAGCCCCTCACAGGGGCTGGATTTACCCACCTGGTCTAAGCGCAGAGCACCGTCGATGAAGCGCTGCTTGCGGAGGTGCTGAGCGATTCGGTGCAGGTTCAGCACAGCTTCCTGGATCTCAGCTACTGAGTGTTGAGGGGAGACAGGGGGAAGTTCCTCAGGTGAGAGCACCTTCCCGGGGTTTTCAATCATACTCTGTGCATGGTCATAGCTTAGCTTCACGCAGGAGCAGATGACTGTCCGTCCAAACCATTCATCAAGGATCTACAAAATTGGAAAGCACAAATAGATCTGAGGACATATTCTTCCAATGCACAAAAGCTGGGGAAGTTGTACAAACACTGGAAGGAATGGCACTCATCACTGACCACGAACTTCAAGTGAAGATCTTCTCACAGTGAGGCCACCAGAATGCCTTTTGCCCGTATTGATTCTCTAGTGTCTAATAATATCTTTCAATCTAATGTCATCATAAAATCTTTCCATCACATGGGAACTGTTTGGACCTTCCCTCTACCTGATTTCTCTCTTTCATAGAGCCAGTAGGAGCTACAGCCCCACTGTTGGTTGAAAACAGTTGACTCAAACGTTACTGGTTGCAGGGGTGGCAACAAGCACACACACACATAAAAAGGGTTTGGTATCTAAGCCACAGCAGATTGCATTCCACCACTTTGATTAATAAGGGGCTGGCCCTAAAATACTCTGTTTTCAGAAGTACTATCTGTCTGACAGCAATTGCGAACTAGAACTTGTGAACAGTCCCGAGTAGGACTTTGGCAAGTCTGGAGGAGAGACGGGCAGCCACTGACCCCTTGTTTCTCTGATCATGCTAAAGGCCCTAGGCCCAAACTCAAGCCAGGAACCCTTCTGAGCTTCCAAACAAAGCTGGAACCTAGAGGAAGTGTAGGGGAAAGGGACCTGGGGATCCTGGTGGACAGCAGGATGACCATGAGCCAGCATTGTGCCCTCATGGCCAAGAAGGCCAATGGCATCCTGGGGTGTATTAAAATGGGGGTGGTTAGTAGGTTGAGAGAGGTTCTCCTCCCCCTCTACTCTGCCCTGGTGAGACCCCATCTGGAGTATTGTGTCCAGTTCAGGGCCCCTCAGTTCAAGAAGGACAGAGAACTGCTGGAGAGAGTCCAGCACAGGGCTACCAAGATGATTAAGGGAGTGGAGCATCTCCCAGAGGAGGAAAGGCTGAGGGAGCTGGGTCTCTTTAGCTTGGAGAAGAGGAGGCTGAGGGATGACCTTATTAATGTTTATAAATATGTAAAGGGTGAGTGTCAGGAGGATGGAGCCAGGTTCTTCTTGGTGACATCCAATGATAGGACAAGGGGCAATGGATGCAAGCTGGAACATAGGAGGTTCCACTTGAATATGAGGAAAAACTTCTTCACAGTGAGAGTGACTGAACACTGGAAAGGGCTGCCCAGGGAGGTGGTGGAGTCTCCTTCTCTGGAGACATTCAAAACTCGCCTGGACGTGTTCCTGTGTGACCTGATCAAGGTTTTCCTGCTCCGGCAGGGGGATTGGCCTAGATGAGCTTTCAAGGTCCCTTCCAATCCCTGATATTCTGTGATTCTGTGAAAATAATCTATAAATCACCTACAAAATGATTTTATTTTAAACCAGAAGCTACTCCCATTTTCAACTCCATAACAGAATACCAGTGTAGATGTAGCAATACAGAATGATTTTTTAAAGCATAAAGGAAAATCCATTTTCAGATGAGATATGTAAGAGAGTCCTAAAGCTCATTGAGCCTCTGAGAAAACACGGAGGGACAAAGGGCATATGGCTCTTCAGAAAAGTCAAGAACATTGGTATGAGGGCTCTGGAGACGGACGCAGTCTGTGATAAACCATTCAAAGGACAAGTGCTCAGAGAATGAATGGAGAATTGTAATTCTGCCTCAGCTACAAGTGCAACCTTACCCCCTCTTCAGCACAACAGGACAAGGTATGTTCTGCAAGTGACGGCGCTGGGAGAGAACAGCCAGCTCTCTCTTAGACAGACTCATCAAGGATATCACTTCAGTAAGGCAAACCCTCCTCTTAACAGGAAAGGATTGATCCCCACGATACCTTTGCTCCCTTATGCACCAGCCAACATACGTGCAGTACAACCCAGCAGCTCTGAAAGTCACAGGGCATTTAAGCTCATTTCTAATTAGAAAGGGTCCTAATAGCAGAAATGCAGCAAGTGACGTCTTGCACTGTCACCCAGCTTGTGGTTATTCTGCGTGCACCCCTTTCTCCATGCCAAGGGCAAAGAGTGGAAGATAAAGTCACAAAGCTGGGCAGAGATGCTGCCAGCAACAGCACTGGCAGCACCTGCTCTGCGCTCTGCTGCATCCCGTTAAACGTGATCCAGCTTCCTGTGGTGATGGGGGATCCATATCCAGCAGGTCAATGACATCTGATGAGATGTGCTGGACCCAAAAATCATCCTGATACTGAGCAAGCACAATCTCTGGTGTGGAAAGGGCTGCACTGCTCTTTCAATGATCCACTTCCAGCAAGCTGAAGACCATTTGCCAGCTGGGAAGAGAGATACTTCAGACTTCAGTCAGACATGGATGGTACTCAGGCACTGAAAAAGTGGAGGTCCTTGTTGAGATGATCTCAGAGCAACACTAAGCAGCCTTCATTTGAGCTGAGCACTTCTACACACCTTCCAGTTATAACAGGCAGCTCTTTAAACTTGCTGTTTGAATGTTTTCAGACACTACTTCTATTTCACTGCTAGTTCCTCCATCTCCAGCCACTAACTTCAGTACACTCTCATTTTGCTTTATAAAGTAATTCCATCTGTACATGTGTGTTGAAAAGGGTTAAGAACTGGGCACAAACCAGAAGAGCAACTTCAAAGAGGAGCATTTTCCCCAATCCCTGGTTAGTGCTGAAAGCCACCTCTGAGGATCCATGGTGCTTTCTGCCACTGGCTTCCAAGAGGTCTCTCTGTCCATTGCAGGGGGCAATGCAATGGATTTCCACTTTGCTGTCTGAACTCCAAGTTTTCAACAAAATCTCTTTTTTCTGCTTGCTTAGAAGAGGCCAGATATTTCAGAGGTCCACTCACCTCCTTGTATGGCAAGAGATGCAGCAGATCTGAGGACCTTTGGGTCCCCAAGAATATAATTAGAACATCAAATCTCAGGCAGGCTACATTCAGGGCAAAACATCAGGATAAGTAGCCCATTACTAGTAGATATTAAGCTTTTATTTCTGTTTCCTTATTTCCTTTTTTCTCCCAAAGTCAGCTAAGCAGCACAATGCAGAGCACCCAATTTCCATTCCTGCAATGGCTCTAACAGGTGTAAACTGGACAGTGACAACCCAGAGAGGTCTCTTAGTAGTGTACCCAATAAACACCTTCGCACCAAGGCTGCCTGCATGCATTAAAAACACTTCACACAGACATGGAATAGATTTTTGGATGCATCCTGCCCCCTGCAATTCACTATTCCCTGTATGTAGTGAGCAGAGCTGCCAGACTCAGCCTTGTTGCATCAGGCTAACTGAACTCTACCCACTATCCAAGCAGTTCCTGGAAGTGCCCTCTGCTTCTGCCTCTGCCTTCAGTGGCCACCCAAGCAGACTTAGGGTAACTACAGCCTTGTGTACCTAGTTTGGAAACCCCACCAGAGGAAGAGGCGAGATCCACTTCTGCAGAGAAAGCTGCACAAGGCTGACTGGCCTATATACCATGGCTGATGGATGGCTGAAGCAGTGCAGAGGAGCAACATTTGGGGATTGTGTGTTGGGACTTTGAGAGTACCACAAGCAGCACACAAGACCAGTCTGCAGTCTCCCCCATCACAGCTAACCTGGTGCACCCAGAATCCAGGCAGAGTGCCAGCATCTGAGACATTTCTAGGGTTATATTAAGGCTTCCCCCAGCTCTGGTTGCTTTTGAGAAAAAGCTGTAGTCTCCAGCACATCATATGATGGCAGTCAGTGTGGCTCAGCTGAAACTCTCCCATTAGCACAGCCCCTGGTGGTACAGGTCTCTCTGAGGGTGTGACCTAGCCGTGCATGAGGCCGAGGACTTTCTCCACGCAAGGCAGTGTCTGTATCACGTCCTGGCTGACGACAACGGTTTTGAGTCTGGAAGACACATTGTTTGTATAGGTTGTTTCAGACTGAAGCAATTCCATTTCTTCACTGGTAGAAGGAACCAGCAGGGCTGTGCTTCCAACATCAGCAGGCAAGAACTTTAAAAGAAGAGTTGCATCGTTTGTTTTCGCATATCTTTCTGTTGACTGCATCTGAATATGAACGTGCGACGTTGTTCCTACAAACGCCCAGCTCTGCTTCTGAAGAACAGCACAGATGCAACAATATGGTTAACGCCTCTGCCCTTGGAAAGTCATCTCAGATACATCATGTCACACTATCCCACTGGAGTCCGAGGAGCTATGTGGAGCCATGCTCAGGCAAAATTTTATTACACTCACGGAAAACTAGAAGATAAAAATTCCAGAGCCCCAAAGCACCAGAAACAAGAAAGTGCCTGTCTCCCCGAAGGGGCTGAGCCTAGCATTATTTTTCTAAAAGAAACAAGAATTAAAAACCCCAACAACTTATCAATAGTCATATTCAGGTGAGGAGTGCGTGTGGCTTTTCCTTGGAAGATGTCTTAGCTCTAGACTTATTTGCTTTGGAACGGTAACAATGGGAGCTCAGAGCAGCTCTCGCCTCTAGTAGTGCTGTCGGGCTCTGCTCTGCAAGCTCAAGGTTATGGTACTGCTGAGCACACACAGTGCAACCAAGTGCTCTTCAGCCTCACATGTCCCTCACTGAGGAATGTCCTCTCCTCAATGTCAGTGTTCTCATTGCTGTCCACCACTGGCTGAGGTTCAACGGTCATGTTGGGACCTTTGACTCGTCTCCCTTTCACCCAGCAGAGCCTGGAAAGCATGTGATCCTGTTTACATTGAGATGAGGCCACAGTAACACCTGGAAATACAGGAGACACATTCTGTCCCAACTCACAGATAAGTTCTTACAAGAATGCCCTGCTGGGCAAAAGCCCTACAACCACTTTTCCTCTTGGAAGGAGTAAAATTCTTCTCTAGCTTTCACCTGATATTCAAATCAAGTGACCCCGATTGAGACCTGAAAGGCCTCTTTGGAAAAACCAGTTTGCTGAGCTGGCCGTAGGCAGTCTGTTTTCCAAGGGGCAGCGCGGTCACAGCCCAGAGCACTGCTCCTCCGGAGACTGGCTCCCTGAGCAGGAGTAAGGCAGATGTTGCAGCTCCTCTATTTTCTCACTGGTCAGACAGCGTTGGTCTGAACACTGTTTGAAAAGCAAATAATGTATATCTTGTGGGGGACAAGAGATAAGATTTAATTAAAAGCTTTTTTAAATTAAAACTTGACTATTAGCAGTTCAAAGACCACTCAGTGTCAATAAAAGGCCCACCAAGTAGCTACTATTAGAAGGCCCCATGAGTAATCATGCTGTTGCTATAGGAAGTGGAACACTTTTCATAGTGAATAAATAAAAGGCACCTCAGTGCCACAGCAGGGACTCACTGGAGAAATACAGATACAGAACTGCAACTGTATTTTGCTAAAGCACAAAAGAAGATTCAGTATCCTCTAGAGCAGCATGGACAACAATAAAAACATAAAGTTAATCTTTGTGAAAAATTACCAAATTGTCACAGAGTTGTGTACTTCGCACAGATCGGAGTGTCCTCTGGTAGTGGCAGTTTTTAGCCCTGCTCAGTTAGCAATTTGGTGATCACTGAAGAGATTGTAGGGTTACAGAGAGCGTGGGAGAGGAACAGGGAGAGAAATGAAGACCTGGGGAGAGCTGGCAGGCAGCTGAGGGCAGCTCGGGCAGCTTCCACAACTACTCCCTGGAAATAATGCATGCAGAGGATGGAGCTGTGCCTTTGCTGAAGAGCCATCACACTTTATTTGGATCGATGTAATTGGCAGTTCTGAAGCAGAATGAAATAGTCTGCTCACCAGAGAGGCCACACAGGGATACTGCCCACATCCACTGCATTGCATAATCAGCTTGGAGTTGGGGGGGAACATCTGGTTCTACCCAAAGCACTAGCTGTGAGGTGCTTCTGGAAGGAAGACATTAGATGGATGGGTGACCTGGCAAGGAGCAGAAAATGCTCTGTTCCTGAGATTCATACAAATATTCTTCCTCTCCGCACCATGGAATCATAGAGTCATTTCAGATGGGAGAGACCCTTGGGATCACTGAGTCCAACCATCAACCCTACTTCACAAAGTTCTCCCCATGTTGTGAGATTATTCCAGATGGAAATTCATGGTATCTCATTAATAAAATGAGATACGGGGGCAGCCCTACATCCCCTGGTATTATTCTCCAACGAGTGCTTTGCTCTCCACCTGGGTGTTAAGGGATGGCATTTTTATCACTCTGTTTGCAAGAGTAGGGGCTGGCCACCATGGGAGGACTGATCAGCAGGGTGACTGACGGCCACTTGAGGTACCTTGCCTTCTGGAGTCACCTTCCACATCACAGAGAACGTCAGCCTATCTTGCATGGGATTGAGACTGCACAACTCCTCACAGAGCAGCTTGGGAAGCATCGGGATCACCTGGAAGAGAAGAGAGCTTTAGTGAGATATGGACTTTTGGCAGAGACTTGTCTGTGGCCAAGCTTCCCTGACCAGCTGGTAAAAGAGATGCTCCACAATGCACAAAAAGGAGGAAGTGTGTTAAACCTTCAGGATCACAATCTCTGTAGCAGAAGTGGCTACATCATAGTATGATCTCAATAGTCATTCCTACTCCCTTCCAAGGAATGTATTGAGCAACTTCCATCCTCAGTTAAGCAAAGACTTTACTTTGTAGCTTCTGAGGTCACAACATTTGCTCTGTTTGCAACTTCTTTCCCACTACCATTTTGATGCCGGGAAGAACGAGGAAGACTCAGCATATCAGGAAAAGATGTTGAAGAAACTTGGTCCTGGCAGTCAGGAGCTGAAGAGCCTGGATTTGGGAACTGTGTTTCCTACTTTGCCAGTGAAGACTGTGTAACCAAGCAAGTAATCCAAGTCTGCTCCCTGCAAAGCTCTGTGTGCCACCCTGTAAATACAGGACCAGCAGCAAGCCCTTGGCTTGCAAACCCCAGCTCTTCCGAACTCTGTGACACCCATTTAGTGATTTCAGAGATAACTTTTTCTACCTGGATGTCAGGGGAACGACTGTAGTTGTAAATAGTAAGAAAAAAACCCAAACAAAACAGCAGTCTCAGATGCCCATTTTCTTTTCAAGTGCACACACTTTCCTTTTGCTTTGAAGGAAAGACTCTTAAAATATTTAATCACATTTGCGGTTTGGCACCAGACGACGGCTATAAATCCATTCTAATTGCAGTGCAAATTAATGCCAAAAGGTTAACTGTACAGGCTGTGACTGTCAAGGAGTCCCTTACAACATGAATCAGCAGCACTGGTTCAGCTGGGAGGTCACAAGGGCACAGATTATGATAAGCTGTTTCCCGCAACACAAAGGCCGTCAACTCTGTTATTGCAGTTGTGAACAGTACATTAACAATACTGGTACATTCATAACTCACAGATCCAGTACGTGAGCTCTGCCATGCTGCCTGGAAGGACCCACACCACAAGGTTATAAATTTAGCATGAGCAGTGCCAACCCATACCAGAAAGGAGAGAAAATAGCTTTATAGACTATCGGAAATCCCTGCCTGCCCAAAATCACCCATGACCACTGTGGGACCCTGAAGTTCAGGTCACAGTGAACAAAGTGCTAGTAATTCAATAAAAGCTCCCGTGTCCTTTTCCACCCAAATTAAAACCTGCAGTCAGCTTTTCTCTCCCTCCCTCTGTGATTGATTATCTGATAATGATCTGTACTTACTGAATATTCGTGTGCCTTAGCACATCCTCTTTCCCTTCACATCTCCTGCAGCAATAAGTCCCCTAGAAAAATCCCTACATGAAACATGAAAGCCCATCCACAAAGAATAGCCCAAACAAAACAACAGGATGCTTGTTTTAAGTGTACTTGAGCAGGATTAATACCCAATTCAAGGGGCTATAATTCTATGGAAGGGCTTTCAATGATGTGAAACAGAAGCAAAGCTTTAACTCAGATCATAATTACAGCACTAAACACTCACCAAGCAATTAGCTGTAAGAAACCTACTGTTAAATAGGGAATCATCAGCCCATGTTACCTTTGTTTTACAGGAGAGAAACATTAGGCAAAGTAACTTAACCCAAGCCATGGAGGAAGTCTCACAGGAGAGCAAGAATTCAGTCAACCTTCTCCTCGGCTCTGCAAATGCCTACATAACATAAGACAATGTGACCTTGCATTGAAGGTATTTCAATTTTATCTGCCTTACTGAATTAAAAGAAGAAAGCTGTTTTTAGCATCACCACAGTCTTGGCTAACTGCCTCCCTCTGCTTTAATATCATGATTCCTCTTCACACTCTACAGAGAATAAACCAACTGTCTCGAAGCACAGAAGTTTAAGTCATAAATACATATTTCCTTTTTCCTTAACACGATACGGTCACAGGCTGAAAGGATTCTTAGCAGTTGCAAGCCCAGCATTTAACGTACAAAGATGTCACAATTGTGTCACACTTGGAGTGTGAGACAGTTCAGCAGCTATCCCAGGGGCTGCCCAGAAGGAACTTTTGCAATAGGATTACCTCCATCTCTTTCTGAAGGAGACGCAGGATGAGAAGAGCTTTCCCTAAGTAGGTCTTTAATGCCCAGATTTGCAAAATATCAGGGTTGCAGAGCATCGCCTCAAATAATCCAGAGGTTGCCCGGCATCTTTTAAATGCTTTGCCCTTTCCGTGACTGTCTGCCAAGAGACAGCGGCGCCTGCCAGCTGCCCTGCGGAGTGCCAGGGCACGCAGGAGCCCGGCCGGCTGAAACGCTGCCCGGGGATGTCACCTCCAGCCTGAACTGGTTTCCTCAGCAAATCGCTACGGATGTGCTGATGGTGAGGATCACATCGTTCAGGCTGATTTTACCACAGGTGGGAATAAAGTCACCTGGGCTTATAATAAAGCTGGAACAGGAAGGTGTATAAATGTGGTTGGATCTCAAAATGCAGTTGGAGAGACACAGCAGAACAAGGGGAAAAAACTTTCACCATGAAAAAAATGGACCTACAACCCCCAGAAAATCCTTTCTAATGCATGTATCATAGAAATCAGGGCTGAAGAAAGGTTCAGGTGGTGAAAGGCTGTCTGGTTTTCATCCCCCTCTATTAGTCAGACTAATAAAAGACATCATGTCTCCCCACAAGAGATACTGGAAAGAGCGCTTCTTTGAGTGAAAGGCTGATATCCACAATGGCTGCAGCTGTGGGTCTGCATTTCAAATCAAATCACAGACAGAGGATTTCTCTCTCCCTGTTTCCAAGTCCTACGTGCAAAATCTCCAGCGTTACCCTAGGCAGCTCGAGACTCAGTGCTCCAGCACTGCCTGACAACCCTCTCCATGCTCTCCCCATGGGCAGCCACGTGTCCCAGTGCACTGACGCGGTGGGCAGCAAGGGAAAACCAAAGCTAGAGAGGGCACTGCTGGGGCTAGGGCTTTTTCTACACATAATCATCCTGGTGTTCTGAAACACATGGACCCATAACCATGGCCAGCCACAGTGCTTCACAGCTGACTCCTCTGCACAGTAGAATCGCTTTGGATATGGGAAGATCTAACCTCCTGCTTATGAGAGCCCTTGGGTTTGTTTTGGTTTGCGTCTTGGGCTATTAAAGTGCTTCCAGAAACCAAATGTGAGTGTCCAGCCTCGGACTCATTCCTAGGGAGCCGAGCAGTGGGCGGGAGCACACTGGGATGATAAAACTCCCCATTCTCTTTAAAATCAGAAGCATCTGCTGCAGCCAGGACTGGCTCATCGGCCAGGTTCAGAGCAGGTTAGCCAGGGCTGCCCTCATCAATGGACTCACTGAAGCAGCTTTTCAAAGAACAATTGGCAAAACTGATCAATCAACCAAAGGGAAAAAGGGAGCAAACTGGTTAAGAAAACCCCCTTGTTTTCACAAACTCGCATGGACAGCTTTCTTCCCCAAAACAACCCCATTCTGCTGGTGCCCTGCTTCAGCTGCCCACTCAGACTTAGTTCCGTTGGGTATGACCAGCACCGATTTCAGAGGTGAGTCCTTCTCCCACCGCTGGTCTGACAGGGAGGGAACTGCACTAACCGAGTTTCCATCAGCTGCTATCCCAGGGCCGGAAAGAGGACGTCGAGGTCCAACAATGGGGTGGGCTCAGCGAGACTCTTGCTTCCACATTAACAGACTCTCAAAGGAAATAGGCAATTTGTTTACGAGCCAAGATTTCTGCTGTTGACTTGTATCAACGCTTCCATGAATTCAGATTTCGAGCAACTCTTTGTTACTCAGCCTGAGATTAT
Source organism: Jacana jacana (assembly GCA_013400555.1). NCBI lineage: Eukaryota > Metazoa > Chordata > Aves > Charadriiformes > Jacanidae > Jacana > Jacana jacana. The sequence goes on from VZTM01021204.1 coordinate 108,874, forward strand.
CAAAATATCAACACCCTGACAACCTGCTGGTGTCAAAAGTGAATGTCTCAAAGTCCTCGGACCCAATGTGAAGATAGGCTTACAGTTCCGATCTTTGATCTCCAGTATAAAATAGGACTAATAAAATATTATAAGGATTTATGGCTGACCTCTCACTCGAGCTGCTTCACACCTAAAATAACACTGTAAGATGTGCCAAAAAAAGAGGAAACTGTTTAGGTTTTCTTGGTTCTTAAAACCTGATACACTCTTATTTCAAAAACTTTTGACTTTTATTAAATAGACTGCTAGCAATTACACAATAACTCCTTTTCTGGATACATGGTTCAGGAAAATTAAATATGTGGCTTTATTTAACTTCTTTTGGAGGATTAGCATGGTGCTAACCTCTAGCAGAATCACAGCTGTCTTAGGAAACAGTTCCATCAAAGGAAAGCATATTTTCTGCAAGAGTCATGCTACCATCTTGTTTCAGACAGCCTGGCTGCTTTCCTTTGCCCATCCCCTCTCTCCTTTTCATCTCTTGCAATTAAAATATTGACCATTTCATCATCTAATCCAGTTTGGGCTCTTAAAATATATTTTCTGCAGGGCAGAAATGTGGGTAAAATGGTAACCCTGACTGCTGGGCCAAGGTAGTTGAAGAGCAATTGAAGATTAGAGGCAATAGACAATTTACACTGGCATCACACGTGATTGACTGGTCGTGCTGGGGGGGAAAGGAGCTTTGAAAGAAAATTCAATTAGCTTTTGAATTCAACTAGATTTTAATGAAAAATGTCTCCTTTCTTTATAAAAATCTTCCTTTTCCCTTTAAAAGAAATCACATGCCTTCAAACCACAGTGTTTTGACTTGGAAATACTGCCACAACATCTTCCTGGACTACAGCTTTGCTGCCCTGCAGTGACATGCCCCCTGGGCCAGCCCACACCTCCCATAGTGAGCTACGGCTGTTGAGTCATTCATCCATCAGAGGGGGAAGCAAAGCACTGCAGAAGCCAAGGGCTTATTGTTGGAGAGACCTAGGATTGGGAAGATTGATGCCAGAACTGCTGTTTCCATGAGATACGCATTGCTTCCCACTCCTGCAGAACAGCAAGTCACTGGGAACTTGGTCCCAACCACAGCACCTGCCTTGCTCCCACCAACCCAGCTGGGGCACTTCTGCATGGCTGGCATGACTATTCCACACAGCCCAGGCCCACAGAGATATAAAACCCACCCATCTGCTGAGACCCCCTGAAGCCCACCCTTACTACTTCCACCCAAGGAAAGTTACAGAGCAGCTACTAAAGGTTAACATGACACCAAAACACTAATTTTATTTCAATAAAACAAAAGAAATCATTTTATCATCTGGAAAGTGTGGAGAGGACACAGTAAGCTACTGGAACAAGCATCATTACAAGACCATCCCCGGGTAGTAACATCCAGGAAGGGAGGGAAAGAATCACTCCTAATTCTAAGTAGCAAGTAGGATGTGTTTGTTTATTATACACAAAGATACCCTGTCATCCCGGAAAGGGCTGCGGAGACAAGGACTTCAGCCTGACTGAATGGGAGCGTGGGGAGAGGCAGAATAATCTGCCCCTACGAGATTGCCTCAACACTCTTCCTCACACAGCTGATGCCCAGACACAGGACACCAACGGCCAAGCGTCCCGGCTTCCCTGCAGGCACAGCGCCAGCGGTATCTGATGAGCTGTGTTTCTGTACATTCCACTGAAAACAAGACAGGCACAGACAAAGCCTGGAGGTTCCCTTTCCAATAATGTTAAACTTCAACCTGTCCATTTTTAATGCTTAGAAGTCAGCTTTAAACTTGAGTTTAACATTTGATTCTGTTACACCTCAATTGTATGTGCACATACAATTTCAAAAATCTTTTCATTCCATGATGAAAGAACACCCTTTATCCAGTATTAGGGATACTCAGATAGAAGAAGAGTGTGACCCTCCTGTTGTATCTCAAGATGTGAGATTCCACAGGGTTTGCTACACATCCGCTCCTGGGAGGGGTTAGTTACTACTGCTGCACTGAAGACAAGACACAGCTCTCCATCACCACATCTGCAAAGTTCAAGGCCACATCAGCAAAGCAGATGAGCCAGCTTGGGTCTGCCAGGCCCAGCTCAGGAGGGCAAATACTGCTCTGGGTCCTGAACTACCTCCAGATCACCAGAGTCTCCTTCACACGGGGCATCAGTTTGCTCATTTTTGTAGGTTTGCTGCAATAGCAGTTGGATGTGGGTTGTGGGCATCTGAAAATGAACCTTTAAAATGAATTTATGGTAAAGGGAAGACACAGTTGTGGGAAGAAAAAAAGGGAAAGTTGTCCTTACCTTTTGCACCAGATAGACACTGGTTGCTCTTTCGCTCGCTACTTTATCCAGTGCTGTTTCTTCCAGTAAGAAGTAGCTTACATCTGCGATGTGAACACCCACTTCGAAGTTCCCTGAAATTGCACAAGGAGGTCAGTAGGCTGCAGGTAGAAATGAAGGATTTTAGGGGGGTGGGAAAGAATTAATTGCATCCAGAAGTCAGTTTTGCAAGTAAAAAATTTAAAAAAAAATCAACAATTTTATTATCTCATCATTTTCTGTGGGGTGACTTCTGGCAGAGCCATTGTCTGTGAGGGACAAGTCCTGTGAGCTACCCCAGAGCCAGGGGTAGGGAGACAGCAAGAAGGACAAATAAGCAACAACTTGCAATTTTCACACATTTTATCCTGGTATGTCTTAATGATTCTGTGCATAGATTCCTTTGACTGACTCCATATAACTGCTGACACATTTAACTCTGATCTCTCTCCCAACTGATACTTCCTTCCACCTCTTCCATCTCAGCTGAAAACCGTGGTCTGTCGGGACACAGCCAGACTCACAGTGGCTACAACATGCGAGTCAATACAGGACTGAATCCGCATGCGCAGCAGGGGATATGCCAAAAACCATGTGGATAAGCCTTTTGAACTTGTAAGGAGCCTGTAATAGTGAGTGCAGTCTTCACCCCTTCACTATGAGACAAGAGTAAGCAAGAAAGAGGGGACCCCAGCTCACAGCCACGCAGGCAATGCAGGACACCGTTTCCCGGGTATGGGGCAACTCGTCACACGTGCTTTTGGGTTCTCTGAGCTGCACTCCTTTCCACTTCACCCTGGGGGAGCCCAAATTGCTGCTGGTGACCCAGGAAGTCTTCAACGACTTCATATCAGGCTAAGCAGAAGCGCAGCTTTCCACAAGCAGAATATTCCTACTTCAGATTAGGCTTTTTATCTTTTAAGTAGAGTCCAGAAGCATCTTAATTTAAAAGTTAGGTTAGAGAGAAGTAGTACTGAGGTTTATTATCAGGTTTGGGCAGTAATTTGGATTGGGAATTAGTGATCATCCTCAGCTTTGGAAGTAATTAGTACCTTGGTCCAAGAAATTCAGGTTTGCTAATTCTCAAAGAAGCCTATTGACCTTTGTTTTCTCTGGAAGGACTGTGCTAGATTTGAGGTGCTTATTTGTAGAATAGTTCTAAGTGCAGCGGGTTCCTAATTATAACATTTGGTTCTTTAGAGGAATTCACTAACTCCTTGGTATCTATAAATATTTTTTCTTTCCTTAATTTTTTTAAAAAGACAACGTAATAAGATACCACGCTGGTGACAATCCTGTTTGCTTATACGCCTCACACAGAATACTATCAAAGCCTTTCTCTAGCATGTCACGTTTTTGAAGTATAAATCCTTCATAGCTGCTGTCATTACGCAGAACACCTTCCCTTGTGCCCTCCTGGATGGTACCGGTGCTAGATTTCAGCAGAGTGGGAATGAAAACGTGTGCAGGTGAAGGAGAAGCGTGAGAAGATTCAGGCTCATAGGAGGGGAGCCTCCCAGCCCACTGTGCCCCCAGCTGGGAGTTCAGAAAAGCGAGCACCATCCCGCCCTGTGCGACTGTTTGAATTTTATTTTAGCTTTATTAAGCCGTGTTTGAGCAGCCCTGTGAGTATGCAAAGCATCACCTTGCTTTTTCATAGAATCATAGAATCATTTAGGTTGGAAGAGACCCCTGGGATCATCAAGTCCAACCATCAGCCCTACTCTACAAAGTTCTCTCCTACACCATATCACTCAACACCACATCCAATCTACTCTTAAACAGTCAGGGATGGTGACTCCACCACCTCCCTGGGCAGCTGATTCCACTGACTGACCACTCTCTCTGTGAAAAACTTTTTCCTAATGTCCAGCCTAACCCTACCCTGCTGCAGCTTGCAGCCATTCCCTGTCTGTCACTAATTGCCCGTGAGAAGAGACCAGCACCAACCTCCCTACAATGCCCTTTCAAGCAGTTGTAGAGAGTGATGAGGTCTCCCCTCAGCCTCCTCTTCCTCAAACTAAACAGTCCCAACTCCCTCAATCGATCCTCATAAGCCTTATTCTCCAGGCCTCTCACCAGCTTCGTTGCCCTTTCATTGCCAGCTTTTTGTGCTGCTTTTGTACACTCAACAGAGCACAGATGTAAAAGGCAGCAGAAAAGCACATGGAAGATGGGAGTGCTGGGGTTTAGATCTGCCCACGTAACCTCCAGACCCTGGAAGGTCCTGTGTAGAGTAAATAGGGTGGCAGCAAGGGGGAGAGGGCAATAATCCCATGGCACACCAAGTGACAAATGCCACCACTCGTTAGGAAGCTGGGAGAAAAGAGTGCAGATTACATGGTTCACCTCAGAAAGCTGCCTACAGCTGTGTTGTGATATTATCACATGCCTTGAAAGCTGCTCTACATGGATTAGGCATCCAAGCCTGAAACTACTTAGACGGTAAGTCTTAGACCAACAGTTCAACCAACAGGTTTAATATTACACGCACTCGAAGCCAACACACTCAGAAGGTAAAAAAATATTGAACACTTTGAAGTCAATATTGTAATGTATTGACCCTGCAGGCAAATATTGACGAAAGGAAAAGGAGAGGGGGTCATTACATCATGCCTTTAATCGCACTTTAATTCAATATGTGCACTGTTACATACATGAACTTTTTGTCCTCGGTAGAAAATCGACAAACCAAGAAAGATCTCATTGCATGAGATAATAAAACATGGAGTTAGCCAACAAAAACACATTGAGCAGAGTTAAATTTCATTCAGGTTTCCCACCAGAACTTCTAAAAGCTGGGGTCAGCGTGAGCCCTCTGCTTTTGAACTTTTAATGGAAATTCTATCTAAATATTTTTTTACATCCATTGACATAATGCAAACTGGCAGCTCTTGGGTTTGTCTTGCTCAAGTATGAATCACCATATCTCTCTCACCCCCAAAAAATTCAGACCAAGAGAAGTTGAAGATACAGCACAGTGATCACCCAATCTGATTTCTCTCAAATCACTGCCTTTAAATGTGTTAGACAAAATACCAGCCTAAGCCTGCACTGAAATACCTGCCTACTGTTCTCTCCTGCTTTATTTGCTAATTAAAATGAAAGAGCTTTGTGGATAGAGAAATACTATTCACCAGGATTTTCTTCCAGGTCCACAAACAGTTTTTCTAGTCTCATTAACTTTTATGACAAAGTCACAAAAGGAACATTTCACATTGTAAGTCTTGTGTTACTTCCCAAGGAAAAAAGAAAATGTGGCCGGAATGAGAGTTAAACCAGCACTCATTTATTGAAAAAGTCTTGTCAGAAAGAGAGAAAAGAGAGAAAGGGGGACACCACATGGACCACACACCACAGACATGGTCTACTCCACCTTCGTTTTGATGAAGAAATCTACTCTCCCAGCAAATAGAGGCTCCAAGTCTTGGCATGCAGCTCTCCATTGTGATAGATTTTATACCCTAAATTTCTTACAGAAGTGAGTACTTTGCAAACCACGGACTTGCTTAGCCCAAAATTTAAAATCCTCCTACAGTGAAGCTAAAGCTGCACAACAACCCCTAAAGCTAGGTACACGAACCAGTTTAAGGACATTTTTTTTTAAAAAGGAATTAACATAAGAACGTACAGGAGATTAAGCCAGACATTTCATAGGCTGATATCAAAGTAAGAGCTGAAGGGAGCACCTACTGCAATAAAAAATGCTGAAGGCATTTGGATGGCTTCTTTCACCCAGGCTCTCTGGGATTTTTTCATTTAAAATCATTTTATCTGAAAGTGGGTGCAAAATTGTCATCCCATTCGAACTCCACCACAACAAAGCTGCTACATGGGAAATGTTTAGCAACAGGCGACGCCGTTTAGAACTGAGCGACGCATGTTTTATTAACCAGCTGCACCCTATTAGCCCCTCTCTGCTCACACAGAGACACGGCAACAGAGATGGATGGGAGACAGGAGCATTATTTGAAATTACACTATGGCAATGCAAAAGGCAGTAATGAGGCCCTTTTTCAAAGATGAGCTCTCTTCCCAAGGTCTGCAAGTAGAAACGGGGAAAGAGCTGGGCACTCAGCCACCAAAGCTCCTCTTGGGCCAATGGTCTGTGCAAGAGGGACAGGATTTGTTGCCACCTTACTGCAAGCAGTCACAGCTTGAGGCACTCCACACAGAGAAGATAATTTCCCTTTTCGTTTACCATCACATAGGCTGCTAGGATGGCAGAATATAAAGGACCTGTACTTCTCCAAGTTTCTAGAAGCCTGGATCCCTTCTTGAAGGTTGCCAAGCAATAGAGCTACAAAAGGCAGGTCTACCCCTGGCATGATGCTGCACCAGACAGACAGCTGTTGCGGGTCTTACATTGGGCCAGCCAGAAGGGCTGCAGAGAGTAATAGGGGTGGACACACAACAAACAGAAGTTCCACCAACACAGAAAACAGCACTGAGGGTTGGGGAAGCTGCTAGAAGTAGCATGAGACCACCACAGATCTTTAACACGTGCCTTTAAATGAAGGACCCGATTCGAACATTTCTGTTTCTCTGGCACATGTACGTGCATCCATGGCTCGAGTGTTACAGACATGTCCCTCTTGGGACAGAGAGAGGAGAAAAGAGAGAGAGAAAAGAGAATTACTAAGTGGGAGAAGTGAGCAAGTGGGAAAGAAAAAAAAAAAAAGAAAGTGAGATGGAGAAGAGTTTAATATAAAAATAAAAGTGGAACCACGGAAAGAGAGAGTTATTTGTCTGCTCTGGAGCCTGAAGACAAAGGTGGGTGGCTTTAATTCTCAGCTGAGGTTACTTTTCCACCACAGGAAGCCAAGCTATTGTTCAGAAAAATCAGACAGTGTATTTTATTTTACTTATTTTAAAATAACAAGGAAAGTGCTTAAATTCTACTTGTTTGCCCTAGGGCCATTTTGCTTTTTGAAAGTGCAGAGCAACTGAGCATAAATCCATTAACTTGTTTACCAAGAAACCAAGTTTTTAAATTTTCACATGATGGTCCTTTAGCCAACCGAAATGCAACTAATTACACTTTTTTGAAAGCAAGTAATAGCTTCTCCTTCTCTAAAGGTCTCTTCCTTGATATAACCTCACGAAAAGACTCTGGCAAAAGAAGTCAGAATCCTGTGTATCAAGAGAGTGGGACAAGTCCCCAGGGCACAGAGCAGTAACTTTTCCATCCAAGCAAAACTATGACTTTGGTAAATGTTGCAACAACTTCAAAAGGGGACAAACTGCCCAAACAAACAACAAGCACCTCTGAAGGATAATGATCCACAGATTATGATGTACTACCAGGCACTGTATCTAGGAGACTTCCCCACCCAAGCCCCTCCACCACTGGTTTGCATGAGAAATGTCCCACAGAAACAGCCCCCTTCACCCACTGAGGGGACTTTGAGACTATCAGGAACAGCCTGGCCAAGGTCTCATGGTATTCGAACTATTCCTAGTCACTTTTTTGTGCGTTTGTAGCACCTGGTAAGGTGGTCAAGGTCAAGTTCCCAGCTTCCACGAGGTGAAGTGAGAAGGAGCCAGCACACACAGCACGTCAGCATGGCCATTCCAAGTGCCTGCATCAGCCTGGGAACAGCAAAAGGGCTGGGTGGGTCCAGGCTTTTGCTTTGCCTCTTAAATCACAATTAACACCACTGCTTCCTTCCAACCATTTAACTCTTTACCCTTTACATCCTTTCCTTCAAGAGCTGGGGTGATGTAAAGACAATAAAAGGTATGACTTTTATTTAACTGCACAATCTCAGGAGCTGCAAGATGGACTGAATCCTCAAAGTTAGCAGAACCGTGTTTGGCCCCAGTTATTCCAAAGTGAGAAACGGGGTGAGATCACAGGGTAATGGAAAAAAATAAAAATAAACTCATCTTCAAATGTTAACTCTTCCCATGCCGAAAGTCATGACACCTCCTGCATTTCTGAAAGTATCTGAGAAACCACTGATGGGAATGGTGATGTTGCAAAGTCAGGCTATCAGCAATCTTGAGAGAACCAGGAACTATTCAGAGCATTTCATAACAATAAAGAGTAACAGTTTTTTTGTTATTTTCTTTTTTTCCTTCTGTAAGTTGATAAGTCAAAATGGGACATCAATGAGTCAAAATCCAGAGTAACTCCTACCTGCTTTGTATTGACTTTTACTGTTTTACTCAAGTCTCAACTGCCCTGACTTCTGGCCAGTGTGTTTCCGACATCAACTGAATGTTATGGAGGCAACAACAATTTTAGAAACCAATTTGGAGTCAGCTCCAGTTAAGGTACAAAACAAAACTCACATGTTTCTTAAGTGCAATGAAGGACAAGTGAAGATGAAAAGCAGAAGGAAGGAACCTTTCCTAAGCAGAATACTTTCTAGAATTTGCCATGAGCCATCTGCAATTCTTTAAATAGTTTCAGAATTATGAGGAGACTTTATCTATTACTACATTAAGTGGTGGGAGCAAGTCTTCCATGTGAATTGCATACAGTCTTTGTCTATAGCAGCTAATAAATTCAGCAGTGTCCTAAAACCACTTAATAGTATTTAAAAGCTACCTTTTATACCTCAAAACAAAACCAGGACACTCCTGCAGCCTCTTAATAGCAAGGTTTCATCATGATGATGAAGGTAAAAGGGCCATTTCTGGTATTCACGTCATGAACTGTTTTTATCGCTATTCCAAGACCCATTCAAGATGCTAACTTCATCAGGAAATCAGCAGTCATTGAATTTAAAGAGATGGGAAGTGGCACCCAGCAGCTTTCAAGATGAATTACACGAATTTTGGGTGTAGGATGTCATCCTCTTCCTGAAATGAAGGTTCAGACTGGGGAGGGACCAGCCTCTCTCTACTGCTGGGTCAGTCCCTTTTGTGATATCTCTACTGAATACAGTAATCCAAGGCTGAGGGAGCATTCCCAGGCATTCAAAGAGACCTTGGGATTTAGTGCTAGGCCAAACACATATAAGGTACTTCCACTAAACAGCCTTGACATTTCAACTTCTTTGAGAACAGAAGGCAGTTGCTGAGATTTCACTTTTAGCCATCCAACTTTTTTGTTTATTTTTGGAAAGATTTCCAAAATATTTCCATCTGCACCTGGTTTTACTCTATGTAACCAGCATAATATTCAACAATCAAGAAATACTGTTGTGACTTGCACTGTAAGAAGATGTTTTTCCCGTTCAGCTGGGTTCTGAGACCCCTGCATCGCACTAAAAGTTAAAACAACAGCCTAATGATTCTGATGGATCCTGCCATTTAAGGAAGATGCTAATAAAGAATATATACTGCAGTAACTTCTGTGCTGCCTGCATGCAACAGAACATATGACCGAAGTTAACCATGTGGGAATTTATTCCTAGCTATATGTATCCTTTTAAAGTTTATCTTCCTCACATATCTTCTGATTCTTAGCTGCTAAATTTACTGAAAAATCCTGTTTTCTGCAGCTCTGCCTGGTCATCACCTATCATTTGTAGTTCTCCAAAGACTCTCCTAGTCCCTGAGGTCCTTTTTAGTGAACAGAAATCCTATACAAAGCGCTATTAGACCTTTTTGTAGAGGAATTTCTGGACCCTCTCCCCATTACCCAATTCTTTAAAGGCATTTGGTTTTGGTTTTTCTTCTTATTCTTCAGCATGCAATTGGCCACTATGGTTTTCCAGTCTGTGTCCACAAACGTTAGCAACATCCGCTGGGACACAAAATCCTGCGCCTCAAAATCTTTGGGGAATTGTCCCAGGTCCTGAATTTAGGAACTGAAATGATCCGGAAGACGACTTTGCCCACAGCATCTCTCCTCCCCGCAGGAAAGTCAACTCACTTTTATGAGTAATTCTACTGGTATTTGCACGTTCTGCAGCCGTGGTGTTCACTACACAACATACCTTTTATTTTGCTTTAATCCTGTCTTTTCCCCCTACAGCTGTCTCTGCCTACTGTCAAAAAATGAAAAGCTTTTGGGCTAAGGATAGAATCTTTATAAAATATCTATAATTGACACAAAAATCCAGTGCAATAAATATGAATTACCAATAACGTCCTGCCCATTTTTGCTTAACCAAGCTTTTAAACAATCTTCTCACAAGTAGCTCTCAAATTTGTGCATAAACTGTTTTAACAAATCATGTTCCAGCAATCAATGCTCCATCCAAATCCAAACTTTCTTCATATCCACCCCAATACCTTATCACCCAGTTTTATGCACTTGTCTGGGGATTAGGTTCAGTCTATTGCCCTTTCAACCACCATCAGTTTGGAGCAAGGCTGCCTATTCCCACTCAAGGGGAGCCCTGCATTGTCAGATTGTCTCACTGCTTTCAAGAGAGATGTTTGGTGGAGGAAAGGTGATGCAATCCAGCCCTGATTCCATTCAACCCCACAGATGGAAATTGGAAGTGATGTGTGTTTCCGCACACAACCCCGTGTTACTTTAAAAGAGGAGGCAAAATATATTGTACATGCTGCAGTTCCCCAGCATTACATGGGATTACATTATGAGACACAGCTGGGATCTGGATTTTGCACAGACCTGAGTGTATTTTGTATATTTCAAAGAATCTGCAAACACAAGCCCTCAATAGAAAGAAAGGATGCGTACCTGTTTCTAATCACTGCCATATGTCTCTGACTCTCCTAGTGACACAACAAAACCCCACCAGAGTAATCAGCAGGTAACAGGAGATCTGAACTAATTAGGTCTGATACCAAAGGAAAACATAACAACTGTTATGCACAATCCTACTCCTTGTAGGTCATCTTTATTTTTCTCATACTTGACTTCCGCAACAGATTTAAGTAAATTGCAGTTTATGGTCATTTTACATTTGACTCATATGCCAATGTGGGGTTTCTGTCATGTTCTTGCTGAGTCTGGTATCTGTTCATCTTAAACATCTTTCAAAGAAGGAAGCATAGTAATTTCATAATGTAACTTTTGATTCAACACTAATCCATTCTTCAGCATGTCAGCCCAACATGACTCTAATTACAAACTCCTCCAATACTCTGTGCTGCAGGAATCAAATGGATTAGCTGAAAGGTCCTGTGCCATGTGTTGCTGGACCAAATTTTACCCTACATTGCTACCCTTAAGTGGACAGAGGGACAAAGCTGTATAGAAGAGGGAATATTTATGTCTTACAAAGCAAAATATAAGTGTATGCAAAATTGCACAATTAAAAGAACCACAAAATTTGTAATTTGCATGAGGAAAGAAGAAGGGTTGAAGGAGAGGAAGAGCAGGAAGTCATCTGAGACAACAGAGGACATCTCAGGGCTACCAGGGCTCTACAGGAATTTTCAGGAACAAGACACTGGAGCTTATGCAGCAGGGATGTCTACTAAGGCCTTGGAAATGCAGCCCAGGCATCTGCAGGCCTACAGTGGACAAGGGATAATTTTACCAACATTTGGCTGGACAAGGGATAATTTTACCAACATTTGGCAAAATATCATTTGGTTTTACCAGTATGTGTGAAATAGGCTCCTTAAACAGAGATGCAAGTCCTCACCCTTTGCAAATCTACTTCTGAAAACTATAGCACGCAGTGGATTGACTGGTGTCTGCTGAGGAAAAAAGGTCTCTTCTCACTTTTGGGTCACTAAGAGAAGTTCTCTTCTGTGCTTATACACCATTTTCATGACACTTATAGAAACACAGTGTGCTTGAAGTTCTTATCCCTCTTCCTTTAAGTGTGTTTGATTTAAATTCACCAACAGGGTGAAAAGATTTAAAGGGAATAGAAAAACAGGGGAGCAGCACACTGCAGAAGACTAATTTTCTTAGGTCATTGCGTAAACATAAGAAGATTCAGTGAATGTAGAACCTCACTCCAAAATGCAGACAACCAACATCACTAAGGACATAAAACAGCCTGTGGAATATGTTTCTATTCTGCAGAACAACAATACCTTCTAGAATAAGATTTAAATTACTTAAACTTGACTTACTTTTTGAAAGACTGCAGGGATACAAGAATGAAAGAACAGCAGCAAGAACCACATTAGTCATCAATAAACACAGAAAAAGCTGGACAGAAGCTCTGTCAGTACGGCCCCAAGTACTGCTTTGAAATGAGCATCACAAGATCTGCACAAGACAACCCCTCAGAAATGCACCTCAGTCATTTCTCCTCCATCCTGTCCCATCACAGCTTGACATTTCACTAGATGGAATTGTTTGCCTTGCAATTTGTCGAATTTCATTTCTGTCCTACCATTACGCAGCCTTCAAACACAACTGCATCAGTTGTGTACGTTACCAGAAATACTATCACAACTTGCAGATAATTCCCAGAAGAGGTTTGGCAAGTGTTGGAAACTTGCCTGGCTCCACTGGGACACACGGGTCACCTGGTGTGCTCTTACACAATGAGATCAGAATAGATCTTTAAACATCTGCATCCTGGGTGAAAACACCCAGGCTTGAAAGCGGTAGAGTTGTTCTCTGCAAACGTCTGGGCCATTTGTACGAGTGGAGAACGGCTCTGATGTGTGCTCCTGGCTGCAGTAACTTGTTAGAAGACGTGTGGAAAGGATCACAAAAAAGTATTGACTGAAATGAACTTGCTTAAAACCTCAAGCTATCCTGAAACAGCTTCACAAAGGCGTAGAAACTAGGTGCAGTCCAGATCCGTCTTTTACTCCAAGATTATGCTGAGTCATCTAAATGGAGTACAGTTCCTTCATATTTCTGAAGCTGCTACATAAATAACCCTATTTTCCTTCTTTATTGGAGCTGATCTCTTTTAAAATATACACCCACAAATGCGAACAGCAAGCTTACCTCCCTACTGCTATCATTAAACAATAACGAGGAGCACGACTGTTAATCAAAAGCAGACTCTCATATAAAATCCTCTCAAAACCCGGCTGGCCCACTTAAGACATATATCCCTGAAAGGTTTCCAACTACTGCAATATCCTTCTGTGAGCTCCATTAAAAATACAGCTCTTCCCACAACCATTCCACGCTTCCTTAGCTATTGACACTTGGCTACCGGGTAGTCCCTTGTGTGGGTCAGTTCTGCAAAAAATGCCTTTCCATCTTTTACTGAGTAGGTGACATGGGCGAGTCCTTCATCCAGGGACTGGGACAGATAAGGGTTATGCTGAGATTTTTTTGAAATGAAGCAGAGGTGCAAAACCATCCTTTATCTCTCTGCTTGTTGCTTAAGATCCTTCAAGACAAAGAAAATGCCTGAGTCTTGAATACATTAGCAACAAATGAATGCTTGAGGACAGTTTCATTCTTCAAAACCTTCTGAAATGCGCTGATCTAGGTGACTGATAGAAGAGGTGCAGGTAATGAGTGGTTTCTTTCTTCTTGTAGTCATTATGGGTGTTATACATCAACAGAGTAAGATGTTTTCTGAATTGGGTTCTGCACTCTCTGCTGATTTTTGGAGATCTCCTGACATCATGAGGATGCCAGATATGCGGTTTGCTCACGTTGGGGTTTTTTGGTGTTAGGGTCGTTGGGGTTTTTTTGAAGTGTTTTACATATGGGCAAAAAAGATGGAAAAAATAATAATTTCTTGTAACCACGTTTACACTTGGAATAAAAGCCACGTTAACTCTTAGCACAACTTTGCCCTCATGAGAGATGCAGCCTTGCCAGCCCTGGATAAGCTCTTAACCTCTAAAACAACTCTTTGTCATAATAATTGCAGCTAGCATAGCAACTTTTAAAGCCAAAAATCCTTAGGCTACCTCCAAAATACAGCAAGAGGCTCTATTAAGCACAAGACTGAGGTTCCCATAGGGGCTCTCCTTAACACCCAAGAGTCAGGAATGGCCGTAGCTTTGCAAGCAAGTGAACACAAAGAAGTGAACCCAAAGGATTCCTGGCATTGCATTTGGACCTTTCTGAATTTTCAAGATCCTTATAAATTTTAAGTCAAAGTACAGATATCCTGAAATTTCACATATGCTGATTGATTTATACCCCTGTTTTTGCCAGCCATCTTTCATAGGCCTTTAATAGTAATCTAGGCAGTGCTACTGTAGTCAGGGGACCACAAGCTGAGTACCACTGAGAAAGGCTACCAGCTCACAGTGGGCTGTCAGGTAATATAAATACCCATATTTCTACTATGTTGTCCTGTTAATAACAGACTCTATGGAATGCTCACACCCTGGGTAAGGATCTAGCACTTTGTGTCTTGGGCCACATGCTCTACAGTTGGATTTCTGAAGTGACACCTTAGAAAGGGGCACAGGATGTAGCATATATTGCCAACTGCAAGCGAAACATATATCCTTTATAGAAGGCTCCCAAAATAATGTTTTGATTGGGTTCTTCAGATCAGGAAGTATTTGAAAAGTTTAAGCTTTGGAATTTAGCATTCCAGCACTGAAGCATAGCTAGTAGAGGAAAAGGTTCATGAAATGCTGGACCGAGTTTGTGCTTCAAACAGCAGCACATGGGGGGAAAATGGACAAGAGCCCATCATTACGGGTCTTCCTTGCTTTTACTACTCATCTTCACAAAGAAGATTCTGCAAGCACCTCTGTGCACAACATCAGGAGCGTTAAAAATAGAAATGAACCCAGGTATCAGACTGGACATCTCTGCTTCAGAGATATCTCATGTTTTAAACAAACATTGCAGCACAGATACAACACTGACATTTCCTTCCTCTGCTGGCCTGGGGACCCATGCTGAGTTGGCCAACCAGCTGTCATGCCTGCCATGAAAGCAGTGCCTATGCTCCATTGCAGCACTGCCTCAGCCTTAGGCCAGGGAAAGTCAGCCCTTGGAAAAGCCAGTTTTGATGCTGGTGAATGTACCAGGGACCAGGTGTTAAACCAGCGTGGGAAGAACTGCCATGGAAGTACCCTTTCTTTTATTTTTAAGTCTGTGGTGTTTCTTCTGGGGAGTTCATGGCTTCGTGCAGCAACTAAACCCCACGTCTGTGTGAGCAGTACAGGCTCAGAAGCCAGAGTTTCAACACCTCAGGTCTGAGGGGCTGTGGGATCACAACACTGGCATAGATCTATGATAATTCAAGTGACAAAGTAGAAAGCAGGAGGACAGGGTTCAGCTTAGGACCTTGTACGATGACTGTTTAAATTTTCTGTGAAATAGAGCAGTGACTTTTCCTTACTGTTGACTCAAATCTGCTCTCATAGGGCATAATTAGAAATAATTTTATTTGCCTCAAATTTTCTTTCTTCTCTGATTTTATCAGTTTTATAGCCCTATAATACTATTCTGTGCTGAGGTCTAAATGACATGACAATTCTGGAACTGGAATTGGCCACGTTGTACAGAATGAAATCAACCCAAAACCCAGGGTCTTTGATATCATCATATTGTGATGATTAACAAGAACAAGAAAAACTGAACTCACGTCAAAAAAAACCCCACTATCTTCTCCAGTAGTGGTGGATCAACTAATCAAATCATACATTTTTTCTAATTAAGCCTGTTACTGGTTCTCATCAAAATAAATGAACAGAACTTGGATGGCAAAGTCAGCTTACAAGAGGGAAGTTCCTTAAGTCAGAATCATCAAGATTTGGCTTCTGGAGCTTTACTTTCTGTTCTGTTGGCTCACAGCACAGTAAAAGTACAAATAAGGCAGAACTTAAAGCTTAAAAGGCAATGAAAAGAATAGCACAACTTATAAGGCACACTCTGTTCATTTGACAATTCCCAGCATCCCATAAACACGAAAAAGCAATTCAGCCAGTGACCTTCAAAAAGCTGGATTCCTTTACCCAGAGACTGTGTATTCAAGGTCAAAGTTTCACTAGACTTCAGTCTGCAAGAGTGGCATATTTGCTATTCAGCTCTAACTCCTGTAATGTCAGGAGACAGCTGAGATCTGCTCAAATCAAATTACGGCTCTGATTATGCAAAACCCTATGGTTCTGCATTTCCTGACACCAAGGCTACTTCACGAAGCAGCTTGAAGATATCTACTGTAAGATTGCTGAAAACAGGCAATTAGAACAACATGAGAAAAACTAGTTTATTACTCTACTCATATTTGGTAAAGAATACTTTGTGACAAATTATATATATGAATGTGTCAACAGCTGAATAGAAACACTAAGAAATGTTTTGTAAAATATATCTCATACCATCAGGGAGTTGTTTACAGGACAAAGCATCATCAAGATCCTTGGCAGTTGATGGGTCGATGGTGAAAATGCATTCTTTCCTGTTGAGGGAAAAAAGAAGAAAAGATAAATTTATCTTCCAGTCAGGAAGAAAGTAGCAAAACACAGAGACCATCAGAAACATCCAGACAACAACCATGTTTTCAGAAGACTGTTTGTTGAAACATCTTCCAATCGAATCTGAAAGTCTAAATCTAATCTTAAAAAAAAAAAAAAAANAAGGAGGGGGAGTGGGGAGCAGTTAGAAAAGTGGATCTCCTTGACTTTATCTTTCCTTTTTCTTTTTGGTTTAACTGCTTGCTCTTAACAGCTTTCATCTCATTACTGATTCTCCTCCACAAAACCTAAACAACTTAGCCCATCGAGTTCACTCCAAAGAAACAAGCAGGCTGAAGCCTCAATGCCTTGCAGCTAGAGTAAAAATAGACTGTTCCTAATTGCAAAGCTAAGTGGCACACAAATAACCCCCATCCCATGCATAAGAGCCAGTATCGAAGCATCTGAAACTCTCCAAGCACAGCGAGCACAAAGCAGAGGCAGCAAACCAGCTACAAAGCCAGCTGAGTGGCAACAAAAATGAGTGAGAGTTTTGGTCTCAGTAAGGACACCTAAGGGGTGCGGTTGTTTATAACATCTGTGTTGGCTGTTGTGCACCAAAGGGAAAAGCAGCTTCAATAGGAAACACTATGAAAATTGTGGAATGACATGGAATGAAAGAGCTCCAAACCAGCTAATTAGATCTAGCAAATCAACTTGGTGCTCAGGAAAAGCTGAACACCCTTGCACATAGGCTGTACTAGGTGGTACCTGGAATATGCAGCCCTGCCCTGGAAGCCTTACTTATGTATGTCCCATAGTGGTGAGTGGTAGGAACACTGGGAACACACCAGGATGGACCATAGATATGGTCTAGGGCCACGTAGATGAGACAAAATAGAGCACCTGACTCAGGAATCATCATGTCCAATAGAGCAGAGCCTGGCATGAGCAAGACCCAAAACCTGAAGCATTCCTTTAGGGCCTCCCTTCATCCTGGGCTGCCCTACAGCAACTTCTTGCCTGAGGCCCTGGACTACAGCAGGGTCCACCCAAGCAACGCGTGGAATGTAGGACTGGAGCTGGAAACCAGTGAAGACAACAAAGGAATGTGTTTGCTGGTGTATTTCGCTTTTATCTTAACCTTTAGAATAAATTCAGCCCCTCCCTAGTTAAAAGATCCCCAAGCACAATGGTACAGGCTGAGGCTGCCAAGGAGGAGATCAGGCTGCTTCTTTTCTTCTTTTCTCTTTACTGCAGGAAAACTCATATCATGATGGCAACTCCCTTCTAGAGATGTATAATGAAAACACAGATTATTTTTCTTACAGCATAACCACCGATATACTCCTGGGGTAGGAGAGGTGGGAGGGGAACAATTACAGTGAACTTTTAAAGGAGCAAGTTTCCCGTGGAATAAGCAGGTCTTGGCCTCCTTGCATGGGTGCTTGCACAGTGAGAGCAACCTTTCCATCTTCACAGGCCTATGGCTTTGGCACTTAAATGCCCTGGGTGGTATCTGTTGGTGTCAGACAGCTGGCAGCATGTATTTATATAATTCTACCAAACACACTAAATAGAGATTTTCAAAGACATAAAAATCAGCAAAGCACTTCACTGCCTTCCGAGACTTTGAACATCTTTTGGAATGTGCTCGCTTTCAGACTGGATAGCAAAGCTGCTCTAATCCCCAGATGCACGTTAGTTTCTGATCCTTTGCATGCATCTAAACAAATTAGAGATCGTGGCACTGAAAGATATAAAATCTTTTCAACTACACTGGGACTTTGATCTGTTGCTGCCTAGTTATCCAGCACTGGGAATCAACCGGTTTATCAAGGCTTGCAAATAGTCTTACTTCCATAAATATCTATTTCTGAAAATTCCACCTAAGGATGGAATTTCAGGATCCCTCCACTCTGAGGTACTGTGCAACTTTCTTTAGGGGGCCGTGCATACACAGATACACAGACACCTATACTACATGCAGGGGGATACACACCTTTGTGCCAGCCTGCAGGTATTGATGCACCAGGTCCCTCTAACTCACAGCATATGAAGGCAACAGCATCCTGGCACTGTGACTCCCCCCCAGCCACAACTAGTAAATCTTCCTTTAAGTTACTTCACTTAAAAGAGCAAACAGCACTGAACTAATGGCTTGCTTTATCTGACAAGTGACCAAGAAAAAAGGTTTAAGAGCTTCTTCAAAGAGACTGTGGGTTCCTGTGTCAGGGGAATAGATAGCTTATCCCAGATGTTCAGGGCCTGCAGCCACAAGCATTTGCCACCCATTGCGAATCGTAGCTCCAAGCAGTTCAAAAATTAGCAGATTGGTTTCAACGAAGTGCATATTTGCAGTCTGCCCTGGAAAGAAGTGAGTATAAATACACAGGTGCCAAATTCTGAACATATTTATACAAGGGTAGCAACTAACGGGCAGCTTTGCCAAGATGTACTTGGCCAGCCAAATCTACCGCAGAGGTCAATGGTGGCCCCAATTCAGAAAGCCCAAGCTCTGGAGGCAGAGGGGCGGACCCGGGTAGCACTCTGTGCACAGCTTGGTGCCCTTGGACATGCTGGCCAGGCTCAAAGCAGCCTCTTAGCATGCAAACTGCAGGCACCACCACAGCTCACCGTCTGAGAGACTTAAACTCACAGATGCAAAGCTGAAGAGGGGTCCAGACAAATACTGATGCAGCACTTCTCACCAGCATTTCTATGCGCAGCACAGCTGGGATATGTTTTACCACCAGGCTCAGATCCACTTCTCCTTTAAAACTACACAAGGGACTTGGACTTGTAGCTTGTCACAGGCAGTTTATTCTGGGCAGAAACTGCAAGGTGAGGTAAGAAAGTCACTGAGCAAGTAACACAGGGAATGATACTCCCCGGCATAAGGACCCTGCAGAAGCGTTGCAGAGCTGATGGCCAGGTAGTGACCGGGACAAGAGAAGCTGATCTGCAGGCAGAACTCAGAGTTCAGAGCGGTGAGATAATCCTGGCACGCAGCAGCACACCTAGCTGAGGTTTGTTGAGCAAATCCCTCTCACCAGTAATTGCATTATTAAGTGTGATGAATTATATTCCTGGTTTTCAGTTTTTATTACTGGAGAAGTTTCAGGTGGTGACAGGAACTGGGGCTGGCATGTGGGAAAGAAAAAAATCCACTGAGGGACGGGACCGGAGCGCCAAGCAGGAGGGCAACACCATGCACATGTGCTCCTCCAGGGCAAGGTCTCCGAGGAAGTCATCTTCTCAGCTATCTCCTCCTGCTATTCCTCCATTCCTACTGGTGTTATCATCATTTCTCTTCCCAGAGGGAATTGGGGCAAGGCAATGGGAAGCAAGGGGAGGAAAGGCAGGCTGTGGGTGGCACAGGCTGCCCACTGCTCTGTGGGCTTGTCCTCCCTTGGCACCTACACCAGCCACTCCTGCACAAACCCCCAGGGAGGACCCTAGAGGCAGCTGACAAAAAACCATTTGGGTGAATAAATAACATTGCTCCCAGCTATATGGCAAGTCCACCCCGTGAAGAGGAAGCAGCCCTTCAGATTCCTCCCCTAACCATACTGTCTGGCTGTACAATACCCCAAAAGCTGTGGCACAAAGGATCTCACAGAGACCAGACCACATTTCTGACCATAACCAATAACAAAACCAACCCACAGTGGGCTGTATGACTAAACCTCAGGCAACAGGACTTTTTATGCACCTGCTAACAAAGACATTGCTTAAGCACAAGCTAATATCCCAGTTACCTGTATGCACATTTGCATTGACCACAGGTAAATACAAATTGGCAGCTGTCTCCAGCTTCTGGAGGGCCATCAAGGTGACCTTGTGGGTTAAGAAGCTTGATCATCCCCTTCTCCGTCTTTAAATGCCCCAAAGGAGCCATCTTTCATTGTCATTACACCAAATAAAAATCTGTTTTATTCATTTAAAATTGTCAAAACAGACTTTGTAAAAGTAATGAGATGTTCCAAGTCCACTTGTTCCAACATACACACAACTTGGTTAGTTAAAGGAAACTGGTTTAGGAGATACAGACACACACAGAGTTAAGAGATTTTCTGGTTTTCATGCTGGAAAGAACTAGAAATAAACGTGTGCCATTAAGAACCCCCCCAGCCTCCTAACACTGATTGAAAACAAACATTTTGGTGTGGAAACTTCCACTTTTTACAGGACCTCTTTGTCCACACAGCATATGTTTAATGCAGGTTTGCAGAGGTGGACCTGCTCTGGCATGGAGTTTTTCGATGGAAAAATAAAACCTTTTCTCCCTCCTCCTCAAGGCCAGAGGTTTCGTGCACCAGAGCTGGGCAATGCCTACAAGTTTTGGAGGATCAGGGGAATGACTTGCCCTGAGCGTGGTGGACCTGCAAGCACGTGCCACACACAGACTGCCCAGAGCCTGCCAGCCCCAGGCAGAGCCCGGGATCCAGCCACCTCCAGCCCCGAGGCAGTGACGAGAGCCCTGCTAAAGCCAAAGCTCGCACGCTGGCTCTGTCTGCCATCTTCCAAATCCACCATCTGGGGGAAAAAAAATTGCATAATAGAGCACTTAGTTTATTAGACAGCAACGACAGCATGCACATATACAGGCTGGTGTATCAATCCTAATTTAAGGAAAGCTAATTAAGTGCAGTTTCTCTTTGCACAGCTAAGGAAGACTAATTAAAGCAGACAAGCGTATCTGCAGAGCAGTTAGTCTTTTTACCTTTAGCAGGAGCTAAAATAAACAGCTAGTGCAGTGGTAGAGGTAAGGTAAGTAGTCTGTTGGTGAGCTGGAATTACCATCATGGTAATTAACATGTTCACAGATCACAGAACTGCAACAGCAGTTTGTTTTTCTTTGTGCAAATACATACATCTACGCAAAAGTATTCACAAGAATCAACAGAGAAAATACTGTACATTTGGTGCTGCAAGTTTTGGTACAATATATCAATTTTTGCCAGCTAGACTGTTTCTGAATTCAACCTATCGGTTAGTTTAGCCATAAAACATAAACACCTACAACACAAGGAGATTACAAGACCCAGTGGTCAGGGCTCCACCTTCACTCCAGTGGAAGGCTACCTAGATCAAGATGAAGCTTTGCACTTGTAAGCTGTGGGCTCAGGCTGTAATACAGGCAAGGTTTCTGCCACAGTCAGTTGTTGCACAAAGTTTGGGTGTTAGCAGTGTGTTTTTCTGTAAAAGCAGCCTGGTGCTGGTAATTGAGAAAAGCACCAGTTTGTACACAGCAGAAAAGCAGCACCCTGCAGCCTCCTAACAACTGGACAGCTTTCCCAGCCAGCAGCACACAGATGAGTCAACCCACCAGCAGAGACACGGAGCACAGACTTTCCCCACTCTAACAAATGCCAACAACCGTGAAAGAACAGTTCCGAGAACTGCATGTACCCACTGGAGCATCAGAAAACCCTTGACGAAGCCAGATGTTGTCCTCACCAGCTGAAGTGACCACTCACGGGAGGCAGAGTCCTAAAGAAGCAAGTATGAACCAGCTATTTGGGAACAAGGGGAAGCAGAGGATGGAGGAAGGACATTCCAGGCACCAAGAGCACAAGTCAGCAGGGCAGCCTAACTATGTCCATGCAGCTGCATGCCACAGATCACCACCCCTCTTGGCTCTGGCTACAGCCACCACCAACTCAAGACACTCAGGTTGAAGCCTCAACTTTGCCATTTGCCTGAATTTGGACTGCCCAGGGCTGAGCTCGTGGGCAGAATTTAGACTGTCACGTATCACAAGAGAGAAAGAGCGAGCTCAGCACCTCTGCAAGCAAAACGGAGCACCTAAGGGAGGGGCTGAGCATGGAACACGAAGTCTCCCAACAGGAAACTGGGACACAGAGGCTGGGATAGAGGTAGAGTAGATTAGATTGTTGTTGGTCCCTTCCAACTGAAATCATCTAGTCCAACTGTCTGATCTCTGGGCTGACCAGGCTAAAGCATGTAGTTTAAGGGCATTGTCCTTTAAACACTGACAGGGTTGGGGCATCAACCACCTCTCTAGGAAGCCTGTTCTGGTGTTTGACCATTCTCTCGGTAAAGAAATGCTTCCTAATGTCCAGTCTAAACTTCCCTTGATGCAGCTTTGAATCAGTCCCGTGTGTCCTATCACTGGGCACCAGGGACAAGACATCAGCACTTCCCTCTCCCCTTCACCTTCTCAGGCAGCTGACAGAATTAACGTGCCTGAACTTAATTACCTGATTTACGTCCCCATCCTGACTCTCTCCCAAGGGGAACTTTCAGACTGAAGCAGTCTCCTGCAGCATTTACCCATCATTCATGAAAAACAACACATTCCAAACAACTACAGAAGAGATCAAAGAACACACCAGAAGCCACAGCACCCACTAGCCTGGAAAAGGTGGCTGAAACTTCCTGCCTGTGAATTCCCAGCACACAAACACTGCACAACTGAAGCAGCCCAGGGGCTACCCACATGCTGACCCATCCTGCCCTGTCCCAGGCTTGATGCCCGCAGCCCACAATCCCTCCAGTCACCCAGCGGCTCCTGAAGCACCAACCTAAATCTTCTGCAGACCAATTAGCCTATTTCCAAAGACCAGACTGCTGCAGCTGGAGGTGAGGCAGTAATGACCATCATTTTGTCTATTAAAGTTTAGGCAATGCAAGCCTTCTTTAAGCTTGAGTCTGTCAGTGCTAAGACATTTACAGTACGAGTGACTGCATGTCTAGACACTTGCAGTGCATTTACATTCTTCTAGAGACTCCTCAGATTGTCCTGTTCTCTCCACTCCGTGAGTGCACACAATAGCATGGTGGGAGTGAAAGCTCGGCCTCCTGGCCTACCCTTATTAACTCCAGCTCAAAGCTGGCATTTTAAAATTAAGCACAGCAAAGGCACTTATAGAATCTTTAAGCTCTTCAGGTCATTTCTAAGACCCCGCTGAGCTCCATCTTGCAAAAGTTAAACAGACATAATTTCTCAGAGCTGGAAACAGTTGTTTTAATTTGGGAACAGGCATCCTAGAGCTGTCAACTCACTCCAGTGAATGCTACTAACATTTTTTCACACAGCAGTCCAATTGTTATGGCAACGACAAAAATCAATCTCATTCTTCAATCACAAGTAAACCCAGTTCAACCACGGTGTCTGCGCACATTCGTTATAAAGTGCCAATAAGCATGGGACCAGTTCCACTGATGTTCATCACTCAAATGGGGATGAAATGCTCTTTCGCCAAGAGAAATTTCAGAGAACAATCAGTGCTTGAACATTTTAGAGACTTCAACATCCCACTCCTACAGACATCTATTACGTGTAGTGTCTACCACATTTGTCACACTTGATGCTGGCAGATTTTAGTTAAAACCCCAGAGTAGCTCCTTCCAAGACAGATTCTTAAAAGGAAGATATTCAAAAATATGCATGTAATAGAACTAGCCTGATAAATCTCTGAAGGCACTCTGAATGCCCTGTAACAAACCAACAAGGAGATTTGACACATCACAAACCTCTCT
The DNA here is from genome assembly GCA_013400555.1 of Jacana jacana. Taxonomy (NCBI): domain Eukaryota; kingdom Metazoa; phylum Chordata; class Aves; order Charadriiformes; family Jacanidae; genus Jacana; species Jacana jacana. Next base: position 132,916 of record VZTM01021204.1, read on the forward strand.
TTGCATGGCACATAAATTTCAAAATGAGATGAAATTATAAAATAATTGGAAGCAAAACCTGTCCCCTCCAAACACTAATTGTTATGAGCCCCACAAAAATCCAGCACAGCATAAAACACGCTGAAAGCCCAACTTTCTACATCAAGCCAGTGCTGTTCTTTTAATTTCTCTGTTTTTATGTTTTATAGCTAATGCGCGGTTCTGGTTCAGAAAACAGACCTTAGTCCAGGATAGTGGCTGATAATGAATCTTGATGTATTACACATCTACAACAATAAACATTTACATTTTCACCAAGGACTGCTCACTGGATTGCCGAAGCAGAATCAATTATTCCTTCTATATATTTATGGCCTCCAAGTAAGGAGGAAATGGAAAAAAGAGCACTGCATTCTTGTAACAGACCTAAATGGCTTGAAAAGCCAACATATATATAAACGAGATCAGAGTCTCCGAGAGACCAAGCGCCAGCAGTATTTCCTCCAAGTCATGCTGTAATTGTGCCACAAATATAATGAGGTCTCTGCACCACCACTATCCCACGCAAGAAGGTGGAGTGTAATTGAAAATGCACTTGCAGTATATAAACTACTTTAATCATAGATGCACAGAGCTAGAAATGGAAGAGACATTAGGTCATCCAACCCCCATAGGTCAGGGCCAGACTGCTCATGCCAATACTTTTGCAAGGACTTTCTCCAGTGTAGTATTAAGCATCTTTAGTGATGGAGTTTCCACTACTTTCTTTAGCAGCCTATGCTCTAGTCTATTTTAGGTTGGACAGGAAAGGTTTCCTCTTTGTTTTACCTCACTTGTCCTCATAATACCCCTTTCTATCCTCTCACATCCTTAAATGATTCTCATTCTTTCATTTCAGTCCACATATTTTAACTATCAACTACTGTATCTTTCACAAACTTCTCACTGCAGTGTTGGCAAACATGCATCGAACAGTTAATCCTTTGGAAATCAATCCCTCATCCCCCAGAATATTTTTGTTAGTCTTTTCCAGACTGCCCCACTTCTAATCCATGTTGTGATACCTCCAGTACAGTACTTCAGGACAGATGGACAGGTCAAAGCGTGTTTCAAGACCACTTCACCAGAAGGGAGCCACAAGGAAAATGTTGTGTCCTGTAATGACCAGCCTGTCCTAGCGATCAGTGATCAGCCTCGAAATACCACGGTGGGGACAAACTGCCTCATCTACTGAAGAAGTTTTGAGTCTCTTCATTTACAGCATCAAAAACAGGTACCTGGGTTGACACCAGGACTTGACCCTTCACCCCTGATCTAGCCCTGTGCTGTCTGGCCTGTGGCAAGAGAAGGGCACCAGCAAAGCACCGTGGTATCAAGGAAAGCAGCAGCAGAGTTTGGCACACCTGAACTGGGACACTTAACATACATAAACAGGAGATGATAGGGCACTTCCTTCTGCTTACCCAAAGCCCACCTTGTGATCCAGTGGAATCTAGTGAGAAATGATACATCTAGTGACACATTCTCAAATTGATTTAAGGTTTTATCCTCATCTCCCTCTGTTATTTTCTCCATTTCTCTCCATAAAATAGGCAGCCAGGCAGGAACAAGACTGTAGGTATAACAACCTAGTCACGAAAGTTATTACTGTTTTCCACAACTAAACAGATTCTTAACTAAGCAAGCTTGGTTTTGATGGCCTACAAGATCAGAATGCAATAATCCTGTCCAACTACACACCACTGATTCCGCTTGAAGCTGCACTTCCAACGACCACACGCACCTTCCTGTAAGGAAAAACACGGGTGAAGCTGCCAGTGTGTCTATGTACACCAGCAACTCGTAACAACAGCATCTGAGAGGAAAGGCCATGTATCATTTTGTACAAAACAGTGTCACCACAATTGCTGTAGCTATAGTGTAGTAGAAAATGTTATGAAAACAGAGAGGAAGACCCAAAGAAGCCAACCAGAAGCGAGGAGCTGAATCACATCACTCTGACAGCAGCACTGTATTTGTCCAGTTTTACTTACTCAGCTAATGGGTGAGGATGGAGCCAGCGCGAGCTCTCCTCACCCAACCATGAAAGGTACCATTCCCCACACTGCCTGGACAGCAGAAATACCCAGAGGAGGTACAGCCATCACCATCTTCTGGAATCAATCCTGTTAGAGAGGGACTAGATCCGATATCCCTAGACACCACTGAGTAATCCTCTGTATGCCTTGTATCTCCCTATGGAGAACATTAAATTAGTCACAGAACAGCTCAGAGACAGGGCAGAGATCATAATCTGGCTCTGTTTGTGTCTCCTCTCCACGCCAAGATAACAGTTCAGTCTGTAGCAATGTTGCTTATACATTTGCTAAACAAGTCATTTCTCAGTTTCCATCAGAATCCAGAGCATTTTTACATATCCTATTATAGCTGAGTAAGTCCCGCTCTACTTAACACTAGCTTTTTGTAGTGGAAAATCTCCAGGAAACAAGCTGTTTAATGATGTTTTATCTGACTTGCAGTCATTTCTAACTAAAGCCATTCACCTGCCTTGAAAAGACATCTGTTGCAGAGGCTGACTGCTTTTCCTCCAACACCCCTTGCACAGCTCAAGGCTGCCTTTTTTACCGTCACCTCTAATTTTATCAGCCAATAATCTCCTCGGGCACCTACAGCAAAGAGCAGCCTGTCAAACTTTTACTACAGAGCACTGCTAATCCCTGTTACCAGCTGTAACGCTCCTTGAGAAAGAAATACATAGCAGGCAGGACTCCAGTCCAGGTACTGTCCTCCTGCCAGGGCTTTCCAGCTAGAAACAGCACTCCAGAGCTTCCCTCCGCAGCGGACACAGAGACAGCAGAGCATCTCCACTCTTCCTCCCTGAGCAACCAGAGGAGGAATGCTACATTTCTGAATGGGCAGCCAAAATGACAATTTAGCCTTGGATAACTCAGATAGCTTTAGGTCAGTTGCAAATGAGGCCACACACTGAAATATCCAGATGCAAATTTTAACCAAAAGTTTCACTGCATTAGAGTTCTTTGCCTGCAAGAGAACAGTTCATTAACTTTCCCCTGCAAGGGAAGCAAGTGAGCATTAGCTCCTGCCAATGGAGTAGAACCTTGTTGTCCCCCAGTCTGGTGCTCTCCAGGCTTTTTAGCCTTGTGAGAGGAACAGACAGTTATGTTGCCATTCAGAAGGACCTCAGCAGAGAAACAGGCTGATGAGAATCTCACGAAGCTCAAAGGGAAAGGTAAAGTCTTGCACATGGTGAAGAATAACCCCACGCACCAGTACAGGCTCTGGACCAACCAGCTGGAGAGCAGCTTGGCAGAACTGGACCTGGGGTCCTGATGGACAAGTTGAACTTGAACCAACAACATGCCATTGTAGCAAAGGCAGCCAGCAACCTCCTGGGCTGCATTAGGAAGTGTTGCCAGACGATCAAGAAATGCAGTCCTTAAATCCTTCCCCTCTACTTGGCACTGGTGAGACCACAGCTGGAGCGCTGTGTCCACTTCCAGACTCCCCAGTACACGCAAGACATCAACACACTGGTACAAGTTTGCTGAAGGGCCTCGATGATGATTATGGAATTGGAGCATCCAACCCAACCCACCCTACAAGGAGAGGCTTGGACTGTTCTGCTTCGAGAAGATACGGCTCAAGCAGGGAGATCTTATCAATGTGAAAATATACCTGATGGTAGGGAGTAAAGATGACAGAGACAGACTCTTGGCAGTGATATCCAGCAGCATGACAAGAGGCAATGGGCACAAGATGAAGGAGATTCTATTTAAAGGTAAAAAATGCCCATGTTTTTCTAAGGGTGATTGAACCCCAGAACACGTTCCTCAGAGGGTTTGTGAAATCTCCATCTTTGGAGGTATCCAAACCCCAAATGGACACAGACCTGAGCAGCCTGCTCTAGCTGACCCTGCTTTGAGCAAGGCAGTTGGAGAAGAAGATCTCCAGAGGTGCCTTCCAACCTCATCCATTTGGCAATTCTCAGGCATTCAGAGTTGCTCAGTTGAAGTCAGTTTCTGCTGCTCAGACCACATCCATCTTGTAGATATTTCAAAGTTTCTTGCCACAGCACCCTTTCCCTGCTCAGTATTTTTAGCTCATTGTTTTGTATTTTGCCAGCTGAGAAACTGCAGTTTGTAATTTTACCTTCAGCTTCATATTTCTTCTTAAAAGTGAATACAATGTCCTGTTTATAATAATAAAATCACTAGTTGGCAGGATGACATCAAATGGAAAAAGAGAAAGCAACTGGAAAATTTAGAGCAAGCAATTTTGAGTGCCAAGTTTCACATTTGTAATAGTCCAGCGGAGGTCAACAGGCTCACTTATTATTAGGCAAATGGTAAAGAAATAGATACCCTCAAGTTCTTCCATGTTAGACTATATAAACCATCTCTACTTGCACAGGCTCTAGTGCTTTCCAAAAGAGTGATGTTATACATTTTCCACAGTAACACCAACAATGGGAGACAAGCAAAAGGCAGAGCTGCTTTGCAAAGAAGGGCCTTTTTTCTCTCTCCAATATTTAGGTTTTTGTTTCCCACTATGGTCGGACTTTCCTGGCTTTAGTTTCTTGTCCCAGTTAAGCAGTAAAGGAAACAAAAAGATATGAATGAAATTAGAAACATTTGGAATGAATCTTAGAAATAGCTTTTGGGTTTCTTAGATTCCTGGCTACACCTCTTCAAACTGCCACCTCCTCCAGCCCGGCTCCTGCACCCACCTTGGAAATGTACGTTTCCTCCTTTGCCCTGATCCCTCTTCTGCTCAGGGGCTACACTTTGCCCCACATCATTGAAACACTAAGTGCAAGGCAAAGCAAACAAGGAAATGCAAATTATGTGTTGAAACACTGGAAAAGACCGGAAAAGGGTTGAAATTTTACACCCATCAAAATTGGTCTCTGTGACAGTAATCCTCCAATGTTTCCCCAAAAGCAGAAACCAAACACTTCTCAAACGTCTAATGCAGAAATACCAATTCCAGTCAACCTGAATAATAAAATGAGAACTCTGGACCTATCTGTATTGTCACATTTAAAGTACCTGGAAGGGAAGTTGCCTCACCCATGCTATTCTGCTATTTTATGAAACTTCACGCTCTCTATAAAACACAACCGCAGGATGCGACGCCAACACCTAATACTTACCCAGTGCTTTTCAGGAGAAGCTTTTGGTGCTCTTTACAAACAAGTTGGGAGTGCCTGTGAAATATTTGCCCAATTTTACAAACAGATGCACCTACGCAGGTAAAAAGCAGATGCCCATGGCAAAACTGTGCACCAGTGGCAGAGGAGAGTGTTCAATCAGCTGAAAGATTTCAAAGTCATCTATGAGGTTTGGATCTTTTCCGCCTTAAGTAATATTAAAATATTATGTAAACCTTTCTTTGTGAGCCACTACTGGAGAAATGAGAAAAAAAAAAAGATCTGTTGGCAGGAGTTCTGCAGAGGCTATGTAGGTGAGATCACAGTTGCTATCCAAACAGACTATGCATGGCAAGAACAGGCTTCCTGTAAAACGGAAAGACTTGCAGGAAGATCAAGGAATATATTTACAAGATGGCATGGACAAAATATCTTTCCCTCCTCTTGCCCAGCCTCAGCAGCTTGGTGAATCACATTGTCTCACTTTCCTCTAAAACCACACTCAGAAATCCCTCCAGTGTGGAGCCTCTACCTCCATGCTCTGTACGCTGACTCACAAACACACCCAACCACACTGGGGACACTGGTCACCAGAACACAGGTTACCTTTTGAGGAGGAAAGGCTCATTTCCCATAGTGAAGTGACCTCAGGAAGAGGAAACACCAGAAAATGTAAGACCTTGCTCAGGTCTCAGTTCCAAATCCCAAAGTCTTAATGCACGACCCTAGAAAATGTACAGCTCTGGAGACTTACTATAGATGAAAGTATTTTTAAGCCAAACTCTAATTCAGGTTTACTCTAGTCAGGTGAGGAATGTGTAAAGTGAATCAGGATGAGCTATTTAGAAGTGTTAACATGGCTGTTTCAGGAGGAAAGATGAGCCCTCATTTCATTGTAATTTATTGCAGAGCACCCTACAGTACCTGGGGAGCCTGACAGATCAGCATGCACACAGTACAGCAGAGGTAGGCACTCACAGAGGAGGGTGTCACTGAACATGGCGTGAGTCCCCTGGAAAACAGGGCACAGCTCTCGTGTGCACTCAGAGCAGACACTTCCTCTGGATGCCAAACCAGCCTGGGCCAGCGTGCATTGGCAACTTGTACCACGCTGCACATCACAGCACACTCATTGCTTACAAGGTGAAAGCTAATATTTAATACCATGTTAGAGCCAAGCCACCTTGGGACTCGTCAAGAACAGTCTCTTGAGGTCTGATGGGTGAGACCAGAAATGGCAGCCAGGACCCCAACCACAGGCACCTGCTGTGCTGCAATTCATGCTACATTTACTAATAAAACTCATTGGGTTTTGGGTAGACAAACCTCTCACTGGGAGGAAACAAAAAAGGAAGACTCACCTGTATCTTACTTTCCATAACTAGAGGTCTCCTGTTATCTCCATATGTTTTCAGTCCACAGACTAGTTAGTCAGCAGTGTGGCAGTTGACATTAAAAGGATTAGTAAATTAAGCTCAAATAATTGTATGAAAAATCATGACTGTTAAAAGTTTGTATTCGAGAGGATCAAAAGGAAATCTACTTTGTAGTGTGCACTGTGGTCAGGAAGGGGCAGAGAGGGATTTAAATGGCTTAACTGCAAAACTGTTATCACCTTGATAAGTCCCAGTGTAATAATTCAGCAATAAAAGCAAGAAATGCACTTGGAATTTGTTTCCAAAACTGATTGTCTGACTGGAGACAAGTCAAGCTCTTTATTTGCTCGAAAGAATTTCGTCAGAAGAAACAGAACGCTACTGAAATGTAGTCAAGAATATAAAAACAAGCACTTTCCAGTGACTGCTGAACTGCACCTTTCAGTATCTGGAGGGTTTTTTTAAGCTACTTGAAGCCTACAGCCAGGATCTGGTATCGGAGTGTTACCACTAGTCAGTCTGGACAGTGATTCTCCCCTGAATTATTCCATTGCATGGCAATGGAAACCCAGTAAAGCTGAAGTAGTAGGGAGGTCTCAGGCTACAGTGCAGGATTAGGTCCAAAGTAACATCTGAAGTCCAGGTACAGATACAAAACAGCTGCATTTTATCAGCTTATACACACAAATTGCCAACATCCATGCCAGTAACACAGATAAACTAAGGGGGAGAAGAGCTTGCTACATACATGCAGGTGCTTGTACCCGTGCAGTGTCTTGAGGGATCAGGCTCATGGCACTGTTTCACCTCAGCACTATGCAAGCAAGCAATGAATCCGCCAGTTGAGACAAGATGCTCAGGCATAAGCAGAGATGGGAGTGGAACACTCTGTAATTACATCTTAATAATGCATTTACTGTTTCCATTCCTTGCACCTTCCTTCATTGCAAAGCGAGGTTCTAAACAAATGACTTTGCTTTTGTTTTTAAATCTTTTCTAGTAAAGATGTGGAATCTGACACTCTGAAGAGTAGCAAACCCGCTCCTTTTGGGTAGACCAGCAAACGTCAGAGTGCCTACCACCCAACAGACCACAGAGTTCCCAGGAGCTGGTGGGGGCATCACTAGGTTACAGGGATGGGTAATGTGAGGTAGGTGGGCAGCAGGAAGTTGCCAGGCTGCAGGGAGGGACTGCGTTTGCCAGCTGCTAACCTGATCAGGAGCCGTCATAAACTCCACATGACACTGGTTCTTCAGAACAGAGAAAAACGTTGAGACTAGACAGGAAAACACAGGACAGTCTCTACCTGTGCTTAAGTTTCAAAGTAACAATGTCCAAGATAATTTGATCTGCCAGGCATTCAGAAAATCTCTGCTATAAAACTACCACTAAAATACGTAATGCATTCCAGACAAAAACATAAAGCTTTCAGATTAGGTGCCAAACACCAAATCTTCAGGTTTCAATAGCTCTTTTGAGCAAAAGCTTCTTTGCCTCACAAAATCCTCCTCCAAATAACTGAACTTCTGGGTTTGTAGGTACTTTGAGAAGCAGTTTCTTTCCATGCTAGGACAGGTAATGTGTAATACGGTACAGGTAATAAAGTCAGTGCCTTTTAGAAGGGTGATGAAAGCAAAACAAAATAGCACGACCCAGCACCAACCCAAGGAGTTGTCATTCAGTGCTTTTTGCCGTTACCTTAGATCTCTTCTTTTGGCCATCTCTCCCGGTGAGATAACCCAGGGCAGGCTCTGGGGGAGACATTCCAGGGCTTCGGGTGGAAAGTCAGAGAAATCCACACCGTACTCCGTCAGGATCCCTTCCGTTTCTGGCTCAATCTCCCCGGCCTGCCCAAGACTTTTGGACAACTGCCTGCAGAAAGAAAGAGAGGGATGCCTTTTTTAAGTGTGTAATTACCAGTGTCGTGCTGTTACTGTCCCCAGAAAGAGGCTGCTGAGCCCTCAAACATCCTCTTTCACCCATTCGCTTCTCCCTGAGTTTTGGCAGAGAACTTAGCAGGAGTTCAGACCATACCATGACTTGTGTCTCCTGGAGATGCAAAACACCAGCCAGACAGCACACTGGGCTGTTTCGTGCATCTCATTTTAAGGAACCATTTTATATTAATAGATTTTTGCAGAGGTAATAAAGTGTCACATTTTAGAACAAAATACATTCAACGGGGACAAGAAAAGCACAGCCCTTCACACGGGCAGCTCTAGCTTTACACATGGCTGCTTCCCTTGAGATCCTACTTCCTCTCCTCACCACTGAAAATGGTGACTCACCCCTACCACCCAAAATAAGAACAGATTCCCATCAGATCCCAGGCAGTTCTGCAGAATACACCTCCCAGGGAGCTCAGCACACTGCTCCCCATCCCCACAGATATACGTCTCTACCTGGGCAAACTGATGCCCTCTGAAGACAGAGATGTGAAGAACCCTTACAGACTTCCTTACAGGAGACACACACACAGACATGCCCACAGATCATCTTTCCAACCATTTTCCAGGCTCTAAACATTCCCAGTAGTTTGTACCTCCTCTCCTAGCTCAGCAGACGCCTCTGAACCAGGAGCCAACTGGAGAGCAGCCAACAATCCAGAAGCAAGTCATAGGCAGGGGAAACTGTCCCCCACACGCTAATAGTCTTTGATGAAGTATTCTGCACATGTGTGGATGAGGCTGCTGCCTCATCTCTATTATGCTTAGAGAAAGTTTCCATCTGCTCCAGTACAAACCCAGCATGTGTCTGGACTGCTTTGGTGTCAAACGAGCATTCGGCTCCGGACACAGCACACAAACCGGGACCCCAAAGGACTGGGATATTTGTTCCCTCCCCACCTGGTTACAAATAGTACCTGAGAATCCATGCCTCGTGGTGGCTCCCCTTGTCCCCTTTCTCACCCCTAGATTGCTCTACAGTACCCTGAGGTAAATTACAATTACTTTTTTAATATAGTGCCATTAAGGCGAATGGGACATTACAGCCAATAGAGATAACACTCCTGACCCAAGAAAATTACAACTGAAATTAAGGCAAATCCATCAAAATATGACATAAAAGAGAGGGGTAATAACACAGGGCAAAACCAGCCACTATAATAAGTGTTTTTCCACTGCATAAAATACACAATCATTATATTGATCCTTCTGCTTTAATTCCAATGAGAACAGGCACTAATCGCTTTCCTAAATTGGGGCCAAAACAGTGCACTTGTCATTTGGATGAGCAAGATGCTCCGAGGGCTTCAAACGTGCCATAAACCCACAGCACAAACCCCATCCTGCAGGGCAGGCAAGCCCAGCTTCTTTATGGGAGCAAAGCTATCTCTCCTCACACCGGGCAGGGCTGCACAATAAACCTGTCATGTTGGGTAATACCCTGGAAAGGATTGTGCGCTCCGTGGTCTGGTAAATAGTCGAGTTCACGTTGCCTAGCTTTAAAATAAAAATGAAAACAAGGATAAAAGATATTTCCCTCCATTGTTTCAATTTTATGTACAAACTGTATGGCAGAAATACGTGCGCGTTTGGCATCAAGGCTGTGTTCTCTGCTCCTACAGCTTGGTCCCAGCCTGATCCTTATTTTAATGTAAATAAATGAGGCATCAGTTTTATCTCTCCCTCTCTAAGCAGTAACAATAAACCAGAAAAATGACCACTTCATTTCCAATGTCTAGTGCAAAGCTGGGAGACTGATCAAGGACAAGCCTGTGAGGTCTGCAGGCCCATCACCACCACCAAGAAGAGGAGAAGGGGGGACATGTTGCTCTGCCACAAAGAAATGGCAAGGGCTGGAGTCTCAGGTGCCCTTCTCTTGGAAGGGCAGAGCTGGGAAGTGCCCCAGGAAAGCGGCTGGACGTCTGCACAAGTCATGGAAAGCACCTCTGAATACCAGAGTGCTTTCCAGCTCAGTCTTGAAACCCATGTTCTCTTGATCCGTTTACCGAAATTAGATTACGAACCATAAGGGGTTTACCCAGAGGTCTGATATAGAACTAATATTTTTTTTTAATAGTAATTAACATTTGATTTACAGTGTTCCAAGGAACACTTTCCAAGTACCTTGAAATAAAAAGTGTACAACGGCCTTTAATTGGGGCCATGTTACAGTCATGCAGACGTGATGACTTGCATCAGAGCACAATCTGACAGGACAGCATGTGATCAAAGGTAACACATATAGGATCACCGATGGCCCTGGAGTAACAGCCAGGCTCTAAAATCACTCATGGGGCTCCACGGCCACCGAGGGTAGCAAGAATAGTTCAAGAGGCTTATAAACAACGACAGGCACAGGGCCCAGTGTCAGTCAGAGGCTGACTCCCAGGGAGTCGCGGTGCCTGTGACACCCAGGCTTGCGTGTGTCTCTGTTTTTTCAAATGTTAAAAGGTTTAAAAAAGAAATTATAACGGTTACAGACGTAAACATTTCTTTACTGTGACGTTGATGGGGGAAGCTTTAGAGCATGCCAGAGATGTTCTTGAATACCCTTGGACTGATGTCAGAGGAACATGCCATGGTCGGGGCAGTAGGCAGCACAGGGTCTTCCTCCGAACCAGCCATTGCTGCGGGATCATCGAACTGCTCTCAGCTGCAGCCTCCCTGGAGCTTGACATCCCACGTGTGTGCACCTGGGGCAGAGCCACACTCATGCTGCCAGTTTCCCCTTACCGGTGACACTGATTGCATCTATTTGGCCACCCATTTCTACAAACACTCAAGCCCTCTCCACTCCCCAGACTCAGCTGAAACTGGCCGATGTGTTCAAAGGTTATATGATAAGAAGTCTCCAAAAAGACAAAGCATAATTACATAAGGCTTGTTCCCTTTGGAAAGCTGGGCAGGTTCCCAAATGAGAGTGAATAACTTCCATGGGGACTTAACATCTTACTCAGTCTCTCCTGGAGCAGACTTGTCCAGTCACCATCCTATATGGAGGGTTTCTGCCAGCAGCAGCAGAATATCCTACACAATAAGCCACTGCTCCTAGAGAAAAGCTTGTACAGTAGCAGAAGGGACAGCAAGGAAGGCCATCTGACTGTTCCCACCATTCAGGGCCTGGAGCTCACAGGCAGAGCTGCACAGTCCCAGTGGAGATAGTGAGATGTCTGCAAGACTTAGCACCATGGAGACAGAGAGATGTGTCACAGGAATCCCAGTGCCCGAGATCTCAGTCCACCCCGACTCCCACCATGGAGCTACCTCTCTTCAGGTGCTGGGCCACATGCCATCAAAGTGCAGGAGCAGCATGGTGTCCCCATGAAGGTGGGGCCACCCCACACTTCAGAGCGGTATTGGAATTAGCTGTGCCAAGGGAATGCAGCTTTCCTGAGACAATACCATCTGCAAAAAGGTGTATTTCCAACAAAACCACACTGTTTGGGGGATCAGACCGAGACCTTTCCTCAAGCCTTACAGTGAGCTACCCAAGCTATCTGGTCATTTTCCCTCACAGCAAATACATCTGTGAATTAAAAAAAACAACCACCAGAATAAAATGCCAGAGATGAGAGGAATTCAAGCCACTTGGATGGCTTTGGAAAGAACGTCAAGAACATCCTGCGATGTTCCATTTTATTGCAAATGCCATGACAAATCTTGTCACCTTGACAGAGCAATATCTAAAGTCCTGAGACAGAATAGCCACAAGCCCTGTGTGACATGGAGAGGAATCAGTGATTCAACATTTTACTGCTAGTTTGGATTCTTTTTTTCGCAGTCTCATCCATCATTATATGCAGGGACAAAAAAAAAAAAAAAGATTCTACCTTAACCACCCCCAAAAGTGCAAAGACATCTGGACTCATTCTACAAACAGCTCTGGACTCCAACACTGAAAATATGTCCCTAGAAAATAACTCTACATGGCAGCACTGGTAATATTTTCTAGAAAAGGAGAATATTTAGGAGCTATTTTGCTTTACCTGCTACCTGAAACAGGTACAGTTTCACTGCCACAGTAAAATCACTTCAATCATGCAGGAAGGAGCGCAGCAGCACACTCAGGGGATCACCAGCAGGACATGGAACCCTTAGTTCATCCCTGCTTCTTCCCAGTGCAGTTGGGGTGACAGGGTGGCATTCAGAGGGGACAGTGTCTCACTGGTGACCACCAGGTGGCAATCACGACACAGAAACGCACCCCCCTCCCCAAGGGGACTGTCAGGTTGCCCCTGTGCAGGTGACCACCCTGGGTGGCCAGTGCCACCACCAAACTCTCAGCCAAGGTCCCACTGCTCCAGCCATACGTGGTCACTGCAAAGACCAGACTATGCCATTAACTGTGCTTGGAAACCCAGCACTGAACTTCCCAAAGGAAAAAGAAAGGTGAGAAAGGAGCTTGTGGAGCCTGGAGTTCACCTGAAGAATGGAGAGTACCTGGAAAAAGGCATCCAGGGTCATGACTGTCAACTGTGGAGGGAGTTTCCCTTGCCATGCTTCCAGCAGACTTAGATGGTGCAGGGTGATGACCTAAAGGCTCTTTAGTCCAGACGCCTTCAAAACCATGGTGGCAAACAGGAACTTTTGGGACTTTCAAGAGGTTTCCTTGTTGTCTTTCAGTGTTTAAACAAGCACATATTTAGAGTTAAAAACAAAATGGGTCACATAAGTTTTATGGTCCCCTCTCCACAAGGCACTTAGTGAAGTGCAACTGAGTCCCAAGGAAATGGCAACGTATGAAGACAATCATGGACATTTCTTTCCTGACAACACCCTTTACATCTTGGAAACTACCAAAACAGCCAGACAGGAATATACAATGATGTCAGAAGCACACACATTAGCCAGTGAAAAAATACATTAGCCCATCCTCTTACTTTCCCTCCATTTCTGCTGCGAAGGGGGGTTGCCTATGACAAGAAGCCAAGCAGTACAATCACCCTCCAGTCTTTTCTCTGTTGGAGTCAAAGATGACAAAGAAAATCTCTGGCAGCAAGAAACTTAGTCACAGTGAAGCTCACTGCACAGCCAGCCCCTAGTTAAGTGGGGCTCCAAGGGAGGCCACTTCAGCTCATGCACTGCAGTTCAGCTGGGAAATACTGAGTGAATTAGTGGCTCATGTGTCTCAAGGACTACACATGAACCTTGCCGTTACTAGACACAAAGCAGCCACAACCAATAACAAACTTAAATGCAGGGAAATAGGGACTTCAGTTTAGTTTACTTTTAGTTCTAGGGCAGATAGATCTGTGCCAACATATTTACTCTTAAAAGACAAAATAAAACCAAAGAAACTGTTTTATGTAAGTTTTAAGCTTTACCAGTTTGAGCTGAAGACTCCAAAAACCACGATGCTGGCACTGTAGGTCAGCTATGCTACCTCATAAGGACAGCTTTGCAAGGGTTAAAGAAAAGTTGGAGTATATGCCCACCTCCCACTACTGCACATGCTCCAGATTACATTCGGATCCCCAGCACCTGTAAAATTTGACCATAGCACTGCAGGTCAGAGTTACTCACCCTGGATCACCAACAAAACCAGGACTACTTAGTTTTTCCCAGGGTAATGGAATACATTTATCAGTGCCCACCATTTCTTATTGAGATCTACTCCAGATGGAACACACTGCAGCTCTTCCCAGGAAAAGAGTTAAAATGCTGAAAACTACAGGGTCTTCCTCACCAAGATCCAAAATCAACTTGCAATCTGGGCCCAGCCCAGCATAGGTCACTTATGTAGCTGTGGCTTAAAATCTCCTCCTTCATGGCAGTGCCTGCAATTCAAACTCCAGACAGCTATGGCTTTCCAGTGCTTCCTAAAGCACACCCTTCTCATCTGCTTCAGGACTGAATGAATCTTCTTCTCTTGATTTCTAGTATCCTTCTGTGAAGCAATGCAAATTTAAAATCACAAAAGTCTGTGACTTCTTTCTACTTCTTATCAGTAAGGGCTTAAAACCCAAAGACGAGTCTCACAGCTACTGTTCTGCTTGCTCTGGCAGAAGTGAAATGCCTACACACTGTGTTTCCTCCTGTCTTAACAAAGGGAGGGCAGCCTGAAAGGGTGCCAGCCCCCCCCAGAACTTGTGCTGGTCAGGCTACGTACCTGTGTGTATTCCTTTGAGACTGCAAGCTCTTCTAAGCAAAGACCACATGCTCATGTATGCTCTGATGTGCCAGCATACTGAAGCAAGTGCCAAAAGTAACACTAGCCATAAGATTAACTAGCCACGAGCTATCCTTCAGCAACTTCACAGTTTATCCACCAAATACCAGAGGGCTACAAGACAAGTGTCTTGTTAACAGATTCTCATCTTTCATACATGTATCAAACTAAGTGAAACCAAGAACTCCAACTAGAAATCTGAGTTATCTCTACTTCCAACAGCAGCCACATACCCTGTCGCAAAGTTGCTGTCTTCTTTCCAGTCCACTATGCGACAGATGAAGAGTATATTTGAATAGTCCTCAGGCCTGGTCACAAAGTCTGGAGGGCAATCAGCCAAGGACACATAGACCCTGGGCACTCTGTGGTCCACAGGTGAGAACATGGCACATCTTCTGAAGAGTTCACTGTTCTTGTCTGCCAGAAGCTTGATGAAACCTGTAGCTGCTCGGGAATGTTTCTTTTCCAAAATATAGACCACCTGGAAGAGGCACAAGTTTCTACAGTAAATACCTTCAGAGAAACTTCTTTCCTTTAACAGAACAGGGGTACACAGAAGCTTAGCAGAATATCTGGAAAAATCACAAAGCTTATATCATGTTTTCCCAGTGTGTGCATGTGTGTGTGTGCATTTTTTAACCGAGTACCTATTTACAATATATTTTCCTTGCCATCTTGCTCGTGGTTATAGAAGAGCTAAGTGCCTTCCAAGTGCTAGCTCTCTACAGCAATTTTCTTGATTACAGAACAAAACCAGACAAGAAGCAGATGCTTCCAAATGCAGGGAATTAGCCACAACATACAAGCAACTCCTGTAAAATCTTTCATTTGTATCCCCAGCCTGTGATTTCGACATTCAGCTCAGAACAGCCCAGTCCAAAAACAGTGCCGCTGGCGGATCCAATGCTAACCACAGGAAAGGATGTGCTGTGGGGAATTTGGCAGTTCTCTCCTCCTCTCTGTGCCTTCTGAAGTTAGGGGTTATTTTACCTTTATAAAAGATGGCTTTGAAAAGAATAATAAATTACAATATCACTACATAATTGTTCCAGAGAGGTGTTCATCCAGGCTATATTTTTGTAGACCATAATAAATCACTGGATAACAGAAATATTATAGCCAATTTCCTAAGCTTACACAGAAGAGTCCTTCCAGAAGGTTTCAGGAGCTGCACCTCTGTGTGATTCTGAGACCTGGAATTGCCACGCTGGATGAGACCAGAGGGCAGCCCAGCTCAGCAGAGCGACCAGAAGCAGAGGCCGCAAGGGAAAGCACAAGATGTGGAAGGGTTCTGACCCAGCCTGACCCACTAGTCTCTTAACATTCACAGATTGACTCAAATCTCTAACAGCCTTTCCAAAGTCTGTAAGAATTAATTCTGACAACTTTGGATATCCTGACGCTCATATTAGTATCCAATCTTTTTTCTGAATCTTGCTAAGTAATTTTGCATAGCAAACAAAAGGAATTTAAATGAGGATAATTGGTAAAAATAACAAGACACTTGATTTTTATCAGATTGGACAATTACTCTCTTTGAAACAGGGAATGAGATTCAAAGATCAACACATGGAGACTACCAGGAGGCCAGGGCTTGGTCTCTTTCAGCCTTTGGGAGCACACACGTGCTTGCTTATCACTCTCCACGGAGTTACCTTGGCTGTCCTTTGAAGAAACTTATCCGGGAGCAGCCTGGGATCATTCACCTTGGATCCATCATCTTGTTTTGCTCTGTGAACATCATTGATCCCGACAGCCTTCACTGCACCAAACAAGACAAATGCAACAGTTACCATAGCACATTTCTGTCACAAAGTCCTGTTGGGTCTTTCCTGTAAACTGCAATACAAGGTGTGTGTAGTAGACTTATTTGAGAGGTAAAAGTGCTCTTAAATGTTAGGATAGCCAAGCATGAGGCAGTTATTTCTCCAGCATACCACAGAGAGCAGATATATGTTCACTTACCACACAGACCTGCGGAAAAAGAACAAAAATCAAAATAAATCCAAACTTTGCAAGTAGAACTATACTAGCCATAATAAACAAATGGTGGAAAACACATTCTGTTTATTAAATACTAAAGACCTATGTGAATTTCCTGGCATTTCTTAGACTACTTATATAATGTTAATGACTCCAACTGTTAACTACATACATTCATTTAGTATTTAATTTCCTTATGGAAGAATATAAAATGCTCATTTGTCTTTGAAACCATATCTACTAAGCTGCCTCTCTTCAGCTGTGGACCAGGATTATGGAAACATCTCATGAAAGTAAACACTGTATATGACAAACAGCTCCCTCCCCCTGAAATCTCTTCACCAGATACTGAGAATTTTTAAATCCACAGTCAACTGATGTCTAGTTTGCCATTTTCAAAATATTCAAGTACCTGAGTTTGAAAGTATCTGCTACAGGTGGCTGGCCCACACAATGCATTTAGTGCTTACAAACATCCAAAGCTATCTTTGCCATGGAGAAGGCAGGGACTGGTCCCTTCTTGAGCTGCATCCCTGCTGAGAGACCATGGCTACTGGCCTGAGAGATTTTGTTGGATGGAAACATCCACGTGCTCTTCTCCAGAGGGCTTGTGGAGGATGGATGCCTTTTTCCACTTGTATGGCAATCACATCCATCTCAAGCACATGTGCTAAAATCAAGCCCTGAGCGTTCAAAAGAAATTTTACTTTCTTAAAGAGAGACCATGGCACCAACTGCAAGTTTCCAGGGACATAGCTGTCACTGCCTCCCTTAGAAGACATGAGATGAAGCAGTGCTTCACTGAAGACTGTTCTCCAGCAGGCCAGCAGCACTCACGCACGCCAGAAAGCCTCGAGGAGAACAGCGGTGACACGCAGACCCTGGCCCCCAGATGACACCCATCTGTCCCATGGGGACCCTTGATGGAGGCTGCTGGTGACATGACGGATGAGGGGAGGCTGCAGCTGCCGGCAGCGCCGGGGGGAGCTGGGGTGCCAGGGGCTGACACTAAAGGGGAGCTGGCGTGGCAGCAGCTTGCCTTGAGGGGGACGGCTGTGCACCACCATCACTGTGGCATGTTCACAGATGGTCCTGCCACCATGGACAGCCTGGGTTGCCTTCAGGCAACCTTACCCCAGCAGCCGTTTGACAATGACAGCTTTCGCTCTAATGACAAACTCGGGTTCTCATATGCCACTAATTATCCCCAGATTTGCCTTCTGATAAAAAGCTCTTCAGATTTTGCCTCTCCCCAGAGTTCATCATCTTCAGAAGAATTTAAGTGACTTTAGTTTTATTTTATCTTTACTGACTCGCTAGCAAGGCTGAGACATATACTCAGCAATTTAAATAAAAACCTACTTTCCTTAAAAAAGCGGCGGTTGTAGCAGCAGCAAACGCCTTCCTCTTTCACTTCTCCTGCTGAAATGAACTCAGATGTGCCACAACCAGGGTTACTAATGAATAAAACCACCCAGAGTTTCATGGAGACAAATGAACTGAGGAATAAAATTGCCTGGAAAATGATAAAGAGTTTAAAAAGTGGAGATACCTAAGTTACACACCACGTTCGCTGGCCTCCTCTGAGACCTCAGCCAGCTAAAGGTCATACCAAGTAATCAGTTAGTAAAGAATAAAAGCAAAGAGACATTTTGTTTTCGTAAAAATTTTTAAACCATCAGTTAATAGTCATGGGTTTATGGTGTGCCAACCATAAAGACAGCTGGAACAAAGAACAGGACAATCCAGGACAAAGAAACACTGGCAGGGAAGAGAGCGACGGGAGGTTGGTAGCCTTCCAAAAGCCATGCCCTCAGGCACACCTGCTATAAGCCCAGGGCTTGACTGGAGTGAACTCTCCACCACTGAATGGCACATACTGGTTGGTAGAGAAACCAGATCTAAGCAGATCTGTGAAATGGGTGAAATCAAGAGGTGCACTCACTGCTTTCCCCATGTAGCAGAACAACAGCAGCAACTCAAGGTCCAGCAGACAAGAAAGAGAAAAGCACCAGGAGCCACATGAGGAACATGCCCTTATTAGCACTGCCTTCTTTCCACTTCTCCTTCCAGCTCCCATCTCTCCAAAATGTGGCTTGCATTCTTTCACTGAAGCAGCTTTCCCTGTTAGGAAAGGACACTACAGTGTCCTTTGCCTGGGACAAAGGACAGGCAGGGCTGGGGCATTGTCCCCCATCCTGCTGAAGCTGAGCCCCACGTGAACTCAGTACAGGTACCGGAAAACCTCTGAATTTTCACTCTGGCACACAATAGAGCCTGCCTTTTTCATTCACAGCAAACAAGAAGAGGCCTTTGGCTGGCTGGAGAGTACCTTTTTCCTCAGGGGTCTCTCAAATCTCAGTATCCCTCCCAAAAAATCCTGCAATTATTAGAGACTCAGCAGACAGAGGCTGGGACCTACAATTTTACCATCAACAGAAAGAAAGAAGGAAGCAAATCCCAGCCATCTACTTATTCCTACCCACCTTTCTTAATCAAATTCAGTATCTTAAACATCACACGTATGTCTACTGGCGGGCAGTGCTCCTGAAACAAGGGACAGGGAAGAAGACACATGAGGAAATCTGCACTCTCGGGGCCAAGAGATGTGGGCTTCTCTACAGCTTGTACCTGCTCCTTTTGAAGTCAAAACCATCAGTACCAGGGCTGCATCTAGCGGTTGGAGGTCTACAATAGCAAAGCACCAGCAACAAGGTGACACTGCTCTGCTTAGAAAGGGCAGGTACCCAGATCCAGTGTCCAGCTGGCTCAGTTGTGAAATTACCACACAGAGACCTTAGTCTCACCTGAAGCACCAAGGAGGCGATAACCTGACACAGGAGTATGGGACCTGCACCCCCTAAATACCCTGCTGACAGTCCCTGCCTCTTGGTCCACGTCCCCTTTTCTCTCCAGTGGAGCTGGAAGGTGGTGGGAAGGTGGATGGGGAAGAGAGGTATCGAGGTCCCACCAGAGACTGGTGGTCTGGTCAAAGGTCTGAGTTGGGAGACACAAACATCTCCCACAACAGGGCAGAGCCACAGAGGCAATCCTAAAGGAGAGTTAACTTATGAGAGGAACAGGATTTTGAGCAGGGGAGGTGGGAAGAAACTCTTTGTGTTATGCCAAACTAAAAATGAATTATTCTGACCCCTTTACTGCAGTGGTTATCCAATGACCATTCAATATTTCCACCCTGGGCAAAGACATGTTTTCTGAGAAAGATTTACTATGTTAGCTTGGGCAATACTTCATAAGCTTATCTTACAGTGAAAACACACTTCAGCAACTAGGATCCAGTGAAACTGCATTATAATCTCAGTGTTTTCCTTTCAGCGATTATCTGACAAACCAAAACTGTAATAGTCTTACTTTAAAAAAAAAAAAAAATAGGCACTAGATACAAAAAGCAACTCAAATTAGTTATGTTATTACCAACAAAGCAGATCCAAGACACTTGGCATTTGTCTCTCTCTGTAAGAGATCATTTTAGGCAGCTTCAGTACACACTTAGATTTGCCTGACAGGCATTCCTAGGTCAAGTATTATTTTTTATTTAAAGCCCCCCAAATTTCCTTTTACAATTAAATTACCATGACATTAAAAGTGGTCAAAGTGGACCAAAAGTCATCAGACTAGAATTCTGATTACTTGTGACAGATCCATAATTATTTTCACCAGGTTTGCATTGGTCACTGTGGAAATTTGCAATTCTGTCCAAAAAGAATACAATTAAAGATGCAATATCCACTTGCAAATGAAAATATATCGCAGTTTCAGATCTCAAAAGCAACTCACTGGAAAAAAAAAATCCCTCCCTGGATGGAAAGAAACAAGTTGTTTTTTTTTTTAAATAGCTCAATGTTTGCTACTTCAGCTAGAAAAAAAAAATCTACTTGAGAAGTTATTTGGCTTATTCTACATGGGCCTATCTAAGAATCCCCTCAGAAGGCATTGTTGATGTGAAGCTTTTAAAAAAGAAAATACTGCTCTTCATCTTAGTGCTCAGATACCAGTGCATCTGCAAACCTTTCAGTAACAAAGTCTGCTACTTTACCAGTGTGAAGTAATAGCCCTTAAGTTCTCTGATGTCCGCTTCAATCAGAGGTTTGCAACATATTAGGTTTTAGTACCAAATGCATACGGAAAACTAGTGTAAAACAAGCCAATTTATTATAAATATTTCAAGGACTGTGTGTCAGACTCAAAAGAGATCTGGTTTTGGAAGTTCTGTCCATATGGACACAGGAGACGTGGAAATGGAAACTCCAAACAAAAGGTGATACACGTTCAATGCATGCACAGATTTGCCCTAGATTATTGTGCTACAATCCTCACATTTGGGGGCAACGAGAAGGAAACACACCACTGTTTGGAAGACAGGACAAGGGCTCTTCACGTTCTGTAACCAACGTTTATTGGCAAAGAAAAGCTTTTTCTTCCAGAACACAAAACTGATGGCAAGAACCAGTGGCTCGCATCATATTTGGTCCTCCCTTCACCAAGTGAACTAAAACTTAATTTTTCAAGGATTAAAGCAAAGGCATCTGGTTTCTCAGAAACACCAGTCCCTAACTGTATTATTTCAGTTCCTACAAAGTTACTTCAGTATCTCTGGTAGCTTCTTCTGACCTTGGCATATTTCTCCCCCATGGGGTCCACAGTACCAAGGTCCAAGTGAGCTCTCTCCAAGTCCTCCTGAGCAGCCGGAAGAGCCTCTCCTCCCAACCCAAAAGGTGTAGGGAGAAAGGAAAGTGCTGTCTCGCTTGGTACCAGGTACTACTGAAAAACTGGAGTTTATTTCAAACAGGTTATAAGAAGGCTCGCTTCAAAAAACTATCATGCATGACGCGGTATTTTGTGAGTATTTCTATCTCCACACACTGAGTTTTCCACCTGTGGTGGAAGGAAGGCAGGTGGTTCCCCAGGATGAGACTGTTAAGCTAACAGCATTGGAATTTAACACATGCAACCTGTCCAAAAATCAGCCTAACCCTTCCTGCCTGCAATGCAAGAGGGCTCTGCAGGTAAGAAGCAAACCCGCTCTGATCCACACAGCGCTCCCGAGTTGTTGCATCTCAGAGCCATGTGTCTAATGAGCGGGACTGACTTCCTCAGAGGTGTTTATTTTGAATACTGATTTGGGCAAACTCCCCTTGTCACAGCTGTTCATCTCTAAATACCTGAACTTGCACACCTGTGTGCCCAACGGGACACTGAAGACAAGGACCAGAAGACTCAGATGATCAGTGAGATGCAGAAGCAGCAGGAGGCCCTCAAAGAGGGAGAGGAAAGGCATAATAACGGATGTGTACAGCAGAGACAAGCATCTGCAATAACCCAGAGCAAAGGATGTAAGATGAGGTGAGTATAGCTGGCTACCTTACGTGCGCAACACAGCCAAACATCTAATTATTTAGTTATATTTAGCCATCTCCACAAGGAGGAGATGGCAGAATGATGAGACAAGAGTGTCACTTCTCCATAGAACCCCCCCAAGCCTGATCCACAACAAAGATGCAGCATCATTTTGGGAAGCTGCCATCAAGCCCAACAGATGCAATCACAGCTGTCTCAGTAGCCACCTAACATTACTACAACCACAGCCCGGGTACTCGGGCCTCCTGGTCCCCTCACGCCCTGGAGAAGCTGCTAGTCAACAGCGGGGCTGGAAGTTTTATTGCAACAGAGTTAAAGCTCAAAAAAAACCCCATCAGGTAATGTTGCAGTCCACGTAAATACAGCTTTATTACATTAATGGCAAGTAAAATGAAAAGGTTACAACAACATTTCCATTGAGTATTTTGCCTATCTACTAATGTTCTTCCTTCCTGGATGTGCATTTGTTCCTAAACTGTGCGTGTGTCCAATTTTACTATTGCATGGAAAATATGTTAGCTGAATGGATCCTAATCTGATTCATCCTGGAAACCTTGCTGCTAACAATGACCATATTCTAATGTGTTTGTCTCCACACCCACCACTCATTCTCAGTATCATGCCCCCTCACTTATTTGACCTAAACTTGTAGCTCCAAGGAAGAACACAGGTGAATTCAGGAACATATGGTAATTGGTAATAAACTGAACTTAATTTCATTCCTGTTACCTAAACGCATAAGGTGGGGTTTTTTTGTTGTTGTTGTTTTGGTTTAGTTTTGTTGGGTTGTTTTTTTACTTAAGAAGTCATTTGAGGGTCAAGATAACTGACTAGGGAAGAAGAACACAAGATTTCCCAAGGTTAGCTTCCATCGCAGGCTTCAGCTGCGCAACAAGAATAACTGGAGCTTATTCAGCCCATAGCAGTGAATCAATGCAACCGTAAAGCCCAATTTGTTCAATACCAGTACAACATTCTGCTTCAGTTGCTGCACTGTTTATTCTTCAAGAAATCTATGCTCTCATTTGAGAAAAGTTATAACAACAACCAAAAGACCTGGATCCAGAGACCCACAAACATGAACTTAGGATAAACTAATACAGAGCTTTCTCAAGCAGCTGAAACGGCTCCAGCTTCTCTGCTGGTTTTCCAGGCTTCGGCAGAGTAAAACCGATCTGATTTTTGACAGTTCCACCTCAAGGATTTCTATTAAAAGCCATGTAACTGAGAAGATTTCCTGGTGAGCTTTCACTCTGCTGCGGCCTAGAAATGTTAAGAGCTATGCAGTGGAGACGATCCATCTCCAGAAAGCTGCAGGCTAGGAAAGAAGCGTGAAGGCTCCTTAAAAGCACTCAGAGTGTGCAGGAGTCTCTGAAGAGGAGGGGGAAAGAACATTTCTTCCTTCCAGCAGCCAGTGGCAATGTTGGGCTCCACATTTGCTACAGATTTTATGGCAGCAGAACTGAAAGAAGAGGGAACCTGAGCAGAGGGACAGAACATTGTCCATATTCAGGACACCATCATCCTTCCCCTAACAGCCTTAGCCAAGGAGAAGAACAGTAGTATCTCCCTAAACTCTGCCTACACCAATATGAGACACTGCTAACTGCAGAAGGGCTCCAGGTGCCAGAGGAAGACACAAAAGGTAAGTAGGCACCTAGTCAAGCTTCAAAGACAGAAAGGACACAGAAGGACAAGAGGATGCATGGAAGCACATGACAAGGTGCAGAAGGGCCAAACAGAGATTAAACTCTAGATTATAAATACATTTTTCTTCTTTGCTAGAAGGAGCCAAAAATCCTTCTAAGCACATATTCCAGAGCAACATCTTAAGAAAATAATGACTTCATGCATTATCACACAACCATAGTGTGAAGGTACCAAATGCCACTGCTTCTGCCAAGCCAAGTAATCCTAAAGTACTTAATAACAGCCTCTACTAGTAGTGTGGACACCAAGCAATTTTAGATCATAATTTCTGACTTTACCAGGGCTATTAGAGTCTGACAGTCACATTTGACTTGAAAAGAGGCTGACCAGCGTCCACTTCCCCAATGCCAAAAGGAAAGGCAGACAGAAGCAAGTTCTGCAGCAGCTCCAACCCAAATCCTGACTCTACCAATCAACCATCAGCTATCCAGTTCAGTTTTCCCTCACACAACTGGCTGGGTTACCCGTCAGTTCACGCTGCCTGTAAATGAGCTGTTCCTATTCAAACTTTGTTACGTCAAGGCAGCGAGCAAGCCTCGGACATCCACATATTCAAACTCCCATCTGCAGAAGCGTAGGTGTAAGCGGAAATCCTGAACAAACACAACTGTCTGACTACTGCCAGGGCATCCAGTCCACCAACTCGATGACTTCTCTCAGCCACCCCTGTGGGAAAGCAGGATATTCAGCATATCTGGTAAAGTAAGTTCTCTCGTGAGAAGAGTTGAAAAAAGCTGAGCAAACTAGTTTGACAAGGATAGCTTTTGGCATAGTGAGACAGTTCTGCAAACTTTTATTTGAATATCCTTTTGCTCAGAAAGGCTGAGGCGCTTTTACGAGCACAGCTGCCATTCTCAAGAGTACAAGTAGCTGCTACCATTTGATTGCTGATGTTTCTTTATCAGAGTAACCTGATTCCAATGTTTAACAAGAGACAGCTCACATTTGTATGAAACTCATGCGACACACAAGTCTGTGTAGGGATACAACATTGTAAAGTACTCTGTACAGAACATTTTGCATTTCTCCTGGGCTGGGAGGATACAGAGGAGTTTCTATTTTTTTATTACATATTGGAGTGTAACAAAAATCCTTCTACTGCGGTGACAAGTCACAGAAATAATGTATTCCAGCTCAGTACTAAACGATAAGATAAAAGTTTCATTACCTCTGCTGCAGTAGTCAATGTGAATGAGGATTATGGAAAAGATTTACAGACCTGGCAAAGGTCATGTCGACTCGTGGATGACTTCTCAGGATAGCAGTGACACAGAAGTCGTCGGGGTCCCAGAGTAAAACACAGAGCAGTTGCATGTCAATACCAATATTGTACAGAATTCATCTGTCTACCAAATATTGCTCAGACTAGTGCCAGGATGCTATTGCTTTGTTCTTTGCCACTATAGAAACCCGAGAGAGGGTTTGAAGGATGCTAGCAAGGGAGCTGAGACACTTTCTTCAAGATGCTCATTCTTAGTGTCTTTGTAAAGAAAAAAACCCTGAAAGTTTGTTCCGCATGTAGAGAGAGATTTACACCTGTGAAATACATCTGAAAATGCAAGAGGAAAGAGATTTCCAACTTTGCTAAAAAAAGACCTACCTCCAATGACCAAAACTTAACATTAGGAAAAAATCTAACTTTGGAACAGGATAATATTGCTCTTGATGTTGAAGAGCATGCTGGAGAGGAAAATGGATCATCGCTTCCCAGATCAGAGACTTTTCTGAAGGTAATCTTTAACCCAAGTTATTTGCAAGAAAAGTTCAGAATAGCAAACTCGTTTGACCAGGACAGCTTCTGGCAGAGTGATACCAGTTATGAACTTTTCTTTAAATGTCCTTGAGCAAAGAAAGACTGACGCACTTTTATGAGCACAAGAACTTTGAGATAATACATGAGCTGAGAATTGGTCTGAATGTGACTGTCTTTTCACTTCTGTGGACACCCCTCTTGCTTACCCCATCCCTCCTGGGGTCTTAGGAAGGGAAGGTCAGGAAGCTCAACCCTCATAACTACAGCATTTAGTGAAGACAGATGCAACATCTGAGTCTCAGCCTGCAGCCCCACCCATACCAATTTCTACCAGTTTGCTTTAAGCCCCACCGAGGCCTTGGAAACCCAACATAAAATGACTTCAGGGAAATTCAGTCCACTCAAATCTGGGCCATAATCAGCGTACACAATGTTTCATGCTTCAGAGCTTCTGACAGCAAGGGCCAACCTGAAATTCTTTGCCTCAGTGCATAACTAGAGATGGAGGGAGTGACTTGTGCTCTGAAGAGGAACAGAGCCACAATGAGGGATGGGACACAGGCCAGGGTAGAAAAGATACGAAAACAGCCTGCACTCCCAGAGTCACCCAGAGTGCTCTTATTCAAATGACACGTCCATTTTTATTCTTCATGGTTCATTCTGACCAGCAGCAGCAGAACAAATGAGCCAGTGTAATTCTACTCCTCTGTCAGAATGGACAAAAGCCATCTTGCAGCGGAGAGACAGCAATCTGCAGAGCGCGTGGACATGCACACCATGGATGGAAGCACCACCTGGTAATGTCTGAGCAACATGGCTCTGCTTTTTCATCCCAGAATGAGTAAAACTTACTGTTGATTCTACTCAGGTAGCTATGGATAGTTTTCACCCCTAGAAATCTGGAGGGGTTTTTTATTTGTTTGGATTTTAAGTCTTTTGGACATACGGATCTTTTCATATACACACATACATGTATGCATATACCTACATAAAGACTATTTATTGATTTTATTTTATTAAAGATGATACTCCTGATGGCATCTTTGTCCATCTTGAAACCTTCAGACTGCTTGGTGTTAGGGGAGAAAAGAAGAAAGTCCATGACAAGTGTTCATTTAAGAGATAGACTGTCCTCAAAGTATTTCGCCTGCTCCCTCCATTTCAAAGGCCAGGCAGTGAGTCTCTGCAACGAACTCCACAAAGCAGTCTTCTCAGGAAAAGTAAATAAAGCACCAGTTTTGGTGGATCAGCAAGAAAACCCACCATGGGATCTTGTCTCCTATCCACACATCTACATTTAGCTGCAGTAGTTGTTGTCAGCAGAAGGATGTAACAGAAAAGACAAGACCCAGATGCAGGTAGCTTGAAAGGCAAGGCCAATGGGCAGCATCAGCCCATCAGCCCTCCCAGGGCAGGGCAGGGCACTGCCACTCACTACAGTCCAACCCTGCAAAGCACTCTGCCTCCCAATGCCAGCCCCACCTTCCAAGAGGTGGCCTTAGCTAAGTTCTGCCTCGAAAAAGCGTACGTTTGGTCCTTTGAAAAAAAGATTTTTGAGCCACACCTGTGAAGGCTGAATTTGGCAGGATCCTTTCCTTTTTTTCATGACAGTTATCACCGATGCTAGAATAACTATAGCTGTTTTCCAGGCAAGACTTAAAATCTGGATAAGTGATGATATGAGAAATAGCATGAAAGACAGGAAACAAGCCAAAGCAATCATCAACTACTCAAAAACACCTTCAGAAAAAGCAGCATCGTAAACTTTATATGTATAAAAAAAGGAGGGCATTAAAAAGCAGAGCAAGAAGAAACTAGAGAAAAATCCATATGGGTTATATGGCCAAAGAAGCTGAAGCAACTATTAAAAGGGGTGATAGCAAAATACAACCTCAGCAGAAATCTAACTGGCACATCCACATCAGCCACAAGGCTTGTTAAGGATGAACACAGAAAGGCCTTGAAAACAAAAGAAAACAGCTGGCTTGGGCAACTGCAATGGAAAAGTAGTTTGGATTTCAACTGTGTAGACAATAAGCTGTTCTAACATCTGCCTTACAAGTATTCCCCAAAGACAGAATTAAATGGCAAAAAGCACTCAGATGGCACAGATTTTAAGAGATGACTTGATAGCCTCCAACACAAGGCCACTCCAGAGCATCTTGAGGAACTATGATGCATCCAGAAAAGTAACTCTCGAAACCTTTACACTAAAGCACAGCTATACAGGGGAAGTAAATTATTGGCTCCAGTCTGTATTTATTTTAGATGCTGGTGTCAAACTAGAATGTATTTCTCTTAACTGTAATTTGACATTGCTGTCAGAAGCAACAGAGATGCAACAGACACAACATTAACTCAGGAACGTTTTTGAAGATTTAGAATTGTGGAGTCAGAGTCAAAGTGGCAGCTCAACAGTGCGCAGCTCTAACGGTGCCCGAGACTGCCAAAAAAGATGGGGTTAACAACTAGCTGCACAAAACATCTGTGGACCAGACAAGTAACTCCCAACTCAAGCCCTATGCTGGAAAGTAACAGAAGAAGACGGAAGTTGGTTCACATAGTTTGGCAGTACCTTAAAGACAGTGGAGGTACCCAGAAGGAAATAGCATCACAAAACGGCGAGGTGGCAGCTCCATTCATGAGCTGAAACTAATGTTTTGTCATAAAAACTACAACACTTCCACTCAAATGTTATTTCCAGTTTTATTAACAGATGGGTGTGAAAAATGGAAGTCTACCAACGGTATAGGCAGAGGTCTGGGGGTCTTCAAAAGCAATCTCTCAGGAAAACATGAGGTATTAAGTAGAACAGCTTTAAAACCACCACCAAGGTTTGTCAGAGACCAACAAGTACTTATGTCCTAAGTTACTGCCACCTTTTTCTGGACATCCGGGACGTGCATCAGGAACGCACCAGAATATCTGTCCTGGCCAATACTTCACCAGCAGCTGAAGGCACATGTTAAAAGTGCTAATTGTCAGAATCCTTTCAACACACAGCTCTTCAGGAGGGGATTTAGTACTAGAAAGGACACGCAAAGAGCAGCATAAGCATAGTTTGGGACAGGGGAGCCTATTTTATTTTGCCCAAAGCAACACTTGATGGTTTGGATGGAATTCAGATGCAGAATAAAATAGGTTTGCCTTCAAAACAGATCACATAATTGGCTTTAGGTTTTAGTGCAATTTTCTTTTTAAATGGACCAAATCTTTAAGTTGCTCATAACTCAATAGTTTGAAAACAGCAACAAACCTAACTGCCCCCAAGGAAATATATTCTTATCCCCAAACTGAGACACAGATTGCCCAGCCAAGCTTCGATGAAGGAAACTGCTACAGCAGCATCTTGAATTAAACAGCAACCAGCAATCCCCAGACAGCCTTGAGAACTGCAAATCTAAAGGTGTGACTTCTGTTTCACAGGTTTACTTTGCATCAATCAAAACTACATAAAACCTAGTCTTTAATATCCATTCAAAACTATGAAGGCAGTTTAGCAGAAAGGGGTTGAAGTGATAAGGCATTAAGCTTTTTATGCCTGTATTTTATATCTTGCAGCAGAGCAAGGCAGCAAAGTAATACTTCAACAGTTTGCACAAATAAAGGCTCAAATCAGCAATCTGATCTACTCACCCTTCTCACCAGTATCCAGGGAAAGTTTCTTAATGTCATCAACCAACATATCCTGCAAGTGGTCTTGTCCATGCTCTGCATCATTATCATCAAACTGAGCTTCTATAATGACATCTGGACTTTCAGCATCGCCTTTCGCTGTCTCTCGAGGAACACAAGTCCCCAGAATATCCTCAGGGATATCTGATTCATGCATGGCTTCTGCTTCTTTGTCACTACCATCTGGCTTTATTACCTGAAGGAGCAAGGGAGGATTAAAAAACAAACAAACAAACAAAAGAAAGACAGACAGACAAAAAAAAAGGTAAGCTAAATCACTGGAGTGAAGAAAGAAAACATTATCTTTCCTTTTATCACCTGCATCCCCGAGGAGCTGACAATGACTTGTGGGTGGCTGGTGGCACACTGCAATTGCCATGTAATTAGCCACAGATATTGCACAATCGAAAGAGGAACCTCACCAGGATAAAGATGGGAACAGCGCGGCTTTTGCAGTACCTCAACTGTGACAATAATGTATCCAAAGCGTATCTAGAGCATAACCATACAGCTCCTGCCAAGCCTCTAATCGGCTCTCCAGAAGCCAGGAGTAAGCACAGGCAGGGAGGAGGACACACTGCAATTTAATGAGTTGCTTAGACCATTGTTCACCCAGATACTCTAATCGCCCTGGGAAGTCCCAAAACTCAAGCAGTTCCAGTGAATGCTGGGATCACGTCAAAGCACATCTCTGGGAGAGCTCCCCAACACACAATTAGGAACAGACTGAGAAAGTACAGACCAGAGAACACGGTGCCCTGCGACCTGTGGGGGAACTGGACTGTGGCAGCTTGGTAAGGCACCAAGTATTTATTTCAGGCCCCAGAGTTTTCATTAAAGGCACTCAATTATTGCTGCTACCTATAAAAACCTCCTAATTCTATTACCAAGAGGAACAAACTCAATTAGAGTACTAATTACTTAACCATTAACTAACTG